>OZ038004.1:2690000-2825000 GCA_964035705.1 Porites rus | reverse complement strand
TGTAATGTATCTCAGTTTCGTATATAACTAAGTTTTTATCTATTTATTCATTTATTTTTATAAAGGACCCATATTGATAGCAGTTTTTATAACTGAAATGGTCATCCTGTTTAAACATGTTATTATTATTATTATTATTATTATTATAATTATTATTATTATTATTATTATTATTATTATTTAAAAAATTATGGCCACTCAAGAAACCTCCCTCTTCTCACGGGATCAAGTCGATTCTTCTAGCCAATCAAAAAGGCACGTAGCATGGCAAAACTTTCTCAATCGGCTTGTCACGGGGCTCGTCATAACATCAGACTTTCGTTACTATCCAATCAGACGGTGCCTTATGTCATGAAAGGTTTGAAAGACAGAAAGTAACCATTCCAGAGTGGGTTTTGCAATCTAAACCAAGTTATAGCGAGGGACTAACTTCTTTACCTGTGGATAAAATCGTATGATGTTGCCATTCAAATTAAACCTCTTCGACAGAACTTTTGAACGATACCATTTATGTCTTAGACTTTTTAAAAAAGACAGATGACTTTGTGTGTGTTTAATCTATTAACCATTCAAGGGGCGTAAATACAGCACGGACAGTGGTGTACCTATACAATGCTTCACAAAGTATCAACCCAGAAAGGCGCCGAAGCACTTACCAGGCATGTCGGATTCTGCTTCAAAGTCAAAGTTCTTGAAGTCACGAGCGTTGTGGCTGAAGTAAATATTAACTTGCTCTAAACAGAGATTTTCCATTGCTTTTTTCTTCCATTAATTGGCAGTCGAAAACATTCTCCATTTCTATGGTCGTCTGAAAAATATAGCAAGTCTTGAAGACGGCAGTTTGAAGTGTGTTTTGAAAGAAATCCCAATTTTTGGTTTCGTTTTTTTCTTTTCTCCATCACGTTTAGTTTTCAACGTTCTCATTATGACGGTAAACTTTCCTCGAAAACAGTTTTACAAAAACGGGCCAAATAATGGTTAAATGGCTGCCATCAAGCTACGTCGTCAGTTTTAATTTATTAGAGAGCTTAAGTAAAGAGTTTTTGAGCTGCGCATGTCAACCGGAAGTGAAACCCTTTTCCCTTTTTCATGCGCCTTGACGTTACCAAATGTGTATTGTCGGAGTCGGAAGTAGAAGTGGAAGAACTAAACGTGCCGTGTGATTGGCAGGGCGGGTAAATATTAATTTTAAATTAGGAAAGAATGATGCACTATTTGTTATGTAATACAGGAAAGATCATCGCAAGCCAGAATCAGATTCAGGAAGGGTAGATTTCATTAACAGCATTCAGCTTTTGGAAAGTTAAATTTTACTGACAAGATTCAGACTTTGAAAAATGACATGATCTTTCTAGACCCTGTTAGTACACACGTCGTAGAGGAAGTTATAACAGTTTTCCTGTGTCATGTTTAAGCAACAGTTAACTTTTGTTTCTCGGCCGATTTATTTGTTCTTGTTAACGTAGCATCCACCGACCTATATTTATGACAAGTAAATACGTAGAACGCGCTGTAGTATTGAATAAATGATAAGACTCGTATGATACAGAAAACAACCAGCTACTTGCCCATTGTCATCATCAGTGGCAATACACTTCTTCTTCTTCCCGATAACACTCAAAGGTGCCGAAGTCAGAAGTTGAGGACAGTTTCTAGCTGGCTTCTAATTGGATTAAATCTGCATGAAAGAATGTGAATAAATCAAAAGCGGTCACATTTTTGGGCTCCTTGCTGTAATGTTTTAATGTATCAGCGCCATAAGCTCTAAAACATAGGCACGTTAAACGTGCATGAGCTATTTTGAATGCTTCAGTGTAACTTTAATGCTTCACTTCAGTGTAACCTTATCAAGAGTGATGAATCTACCTTTTTCGTCCTAAATGTCAACTGGGTTTTTGTGCGAAATTGGGTATTGCCGTATATAAATGAAAACGCGAAACGCTCAGATGCGTCGATCTATATATTCACTTTCCCCTGCCTTTCCCTGTTACATTTGGTGCAAGTTAAACAGATTATTAAAGTAAAAGAAATATCTACTCACCAAACGTTGATTAGAAGGAAAACTCTAAGGTTTCCTCGGAGTTTCTTAAGCCAAAATGTGACTCATGGAATTCTGAATAGTTACGAAATACCAGGATTTTTATCATTGTGGTAGATGGTTGCATCATCATAATTCACGAGGTTTTCACGTGCGATTCTACTCAGTGGAACAGTCTTTAACTCCGACAACTTATTTCTTCATCTTTTAAAAGCTATTGCTTCTCAAAAGACAAGAGCCTTTTTTAAGGCATTGGTTACAAAACGAAACAGGTCTTCATACGTCCAAGTTACTATTATTATTGTGAAAAGCCAATCTGCATGAGATGTACAGTCACACAGCTGCCTCGTGAAAGTGTTGGACTTTGCCCCCTTTCGTCGCTCGTACGTGAGGGAATTCGAGTTATCACACAGTAAACTAGCTGAGTAAACAGAATTATAAAAATAACTCACGCACACAATTTGCACGTGAAGGTGTTGGTCTTTGGCCCTTTTACAATTCGTACGTTAAAAAAAGGCAAATTCTTCACTGCAAAATTTTCTCAAACGATTTTAAGAATTCACCTCGGCTTCATTATAACACCTGCAATTAAATTATGTTGCATGCAACGTCAAGGTTGATAACCTAACATTTATTAACAAAATTTTGTGAAACGGTCTTTAACTCCGACAACTTATTTCGTCATCTTTTAAAAGCTATTGCTTCCTAAAAGACAAGAGCCTTTTTTAAGGCATTGGTTACTAAATGAAACAGGTCTTCATACGTCCAAGTTACTATTATTATTGTGAAAAGCCAATCTGCATGTGATGTACAGTCACACAGCTGGCACGTGAAAGTGTCGGACTTTGCCCCCTTTCGTCGTTCGTACGTGAGGGAATTCGAGTTATCACACAGTAATCTAGTAAACAGAATTATAAAAATAACTCATGCACACAATTTGCATGTGAAGATGTTACAAAATTTTCTTAAACGATTTTAAGAAATCACCTCGGCTTTACTACAACATCTGCAATTAAATTATTTTTCATGCAAGGTCAAGGTTGATAGCCTAACATTTATTAACTTCCAAAAAAATTATCAAACTGCCGAAATATATTTCTACTTATATCATGATTATTATGTCAACTAGCTTCCTCCAATTTTATTCCCTAACGCCACTGTTTCTACTTAAGTTACGCATCTTTACTAAATAGAACGAAAAAGGTCGGTTGAACTTTGTAAGCGAGAGAATAATATTTTTAAAGCTTGTTTACAGGATTAACAATACTCGATACAGCTTTCAAAAAAATAAGCTGCCTTTTAAACTTCTAAAACCACATTTTATAGGGCGCATACTTTCGAATAAAAGTCTATATCTAAATATCAATTATTGCTTCATTGGAAGAGATTTGAAAATATATGATCTTTTATACTCTACCCAGTTGTAGAAGGTGAAACAGAACTCACACTGACGTGCGTTGTACCGATAGCCGAATTAGGTCAGAAATGCCTCGAAGCAGCATCCACACTTAAATATGAACCCTTAAACAGTTGCATCACTGTTCACAGCGTTTGAATCATGAAGATATTTTATGTAATGCTTCCAAACACCTGTACCCGTAATAAAAGACGAAAAAATTGTGAAGGATCAAGATGGCGGTCTCAAAGTGCCCTTGTTCGACCTTTACCAATGCCATGTTTAAATAGATGCCAAGATCTCATTGGTTCCTAAGCATCAACTCATAGTACCTTCAACCTAATTGGCTCTTGCAACAAACATCCCAACATACAAAGCCACAAAGATACAAAGCCACAAAGATACATACGCTCACACCACTGACATATGAGCTATTTTTTCAAAATAGCTCAAAAACAGAGTTAACATTTTATGAATCGTAAAAAGGAATTCACAGCCACCGAGCTAATTATGCTTGTATAAATTTCCCCGCAATTTTGCATTTTTCTAATTGTTAGATGTCCTTCGGCTCAGATCAACTCTTTACAAAAATTACGCTATATGGTAAATCCACTTGTATACTAGCTCTTTTGGCGTTTAGTGCGTCATTGCAGACTGTAGTTAAGGTCCCCTGTTCTGTCGTGATTTGTAATAATGTCGTGAATTGTAATAACAGTCGTCGTTAAGGGGGGTGAGAAGTGGTAAGCAAATTTATTAAAAGGGGAACAAATAAGGAAAACGTGTGGGAACGTGGGAACATACGGCAATTCTGGAATGGAAAAAGGGAACAAAGACGCCCCCCCCCCCCCCCCCCCCCCTCCCGGGAGACCCCTGAAAGTCGTACTGTTGGCAAGAGCGTTATTCAACAGTGATATCGCAATTAAAATGGCATTTAAGCAATAGAAAACGTTTTCCGTGTTTCAATAGTCTGATATAAACACGAGAAGGGTTGGGAAAATTCGAGACAGTTATGCAAACCCGAGACGAAGTCGAGGGTTTGCAAAACGGTCGAGAATTCTCCCAGTCCCTTCTCGTGTTTATATCAGGATATGCAAGCACTGGAAAAAACGTTTCTATTGCTTTTATGAAATAACTTTCCCGAGAAAAAAATCCAAACTCTCTTGTTCAGAGCACTGATTAAAAGAGAAAGTCTTACCAGTCGCAAAGTCTTGTACACGAAGCTTGTACGCGTAATCAGTCCTTGTTTTGCAAGAAAGATGCTTTCCAAAGTACGGGTTTTTGCCGCTTAAAATGTCAGCTCAAGCGAAAAAAAAATTAACACAGCATGTTTCTAAAGATTTTCCAAGTTTCAGCCGACGAGGAAATGGGTAAATAAAGTAAACTTGTCGACGAATTTTTCAACTCAAAACCTTTTTCAAATTTGTGCAAAACATCATTGACGTCACAACCACGTTTACATACTTTCATACAAACACGCCTCTCGGCCAATCAGAGCGCACCTACTCTCTACGTTATTTTATAAAATGGGATATAGCATACAGCTGTACAACCAACGCCGACTGCATCTATCGAAGTGCAAAAATAGATTGTGACTAATCGGTAAAACATAATAGTCACAGAGATGTTGATTCTTGAAATATTTTTTTCAAAAAAACAAAAGTTTGATCACGCAAGTTAATCGACTGAGCAAATGGCAAAATATCAAATCACAAAATCCATCGCAAATCCGGCCGCATTTTGTAATTTTACCTTTAGCGACGATTGTAATATATGTAAAACGCCAATGAAGCCAATCAATTAAGAACTTGCAGGACGCATCGACCTCAGAGTAGGCGAAACAACTTGTTGGCGAAACGACAATTCAAAACCGGAGGTGTTCTACCTTTGACAAGCACAAGGACAAGAAAACTACCAGAAAATTTAACCTTGATACCACACAAGTTATTGTAGCGTGGTACATAAATCTTCTTTAAGAGCGTATTACAAGGAAATTGCTGAATTCAAATGACGCATTTACACAAACAATATATCAACCCACTGGTAGCCCTCCGCTGCCAATATTCCCAGGGGAGTCCTAGGTACTAGAGAGAATCCGGATACCTGTAGGAAAATTCGATTTAAATACGGATACGTGTGGACGTGGAAATTTTGGAATCCGGAACCCTCTATCTCCCCCTTTTTTAAGACGAGCAGTAATTTTCTTTCCCTAGAATAAACAGAGAACTCTAGCAAAACTGATGTAGAATACGAAGTTAAACAAATCTTCCGGTTTATTCGTTTTTCTGAGGCTTCTAGGAAGGGCTTTAACTTTGACTTTGTGCTAACAAAAACCATGCGACTTAACAAAATGTGAAAAAAAAACATGAAAAAAAAAAATACTGGATAATGCACACCACCTTTGCACGACGGAAGTTTATTGGAAATGTGCTTTTAATATAATTGCCTTGACGTTCAAAGGTTTTCATATTTCTTACGTCCAAATTTACCCCATTTCGCAATACGTTTCAAAACGTCAGCAAGGTTACATCACGTGACAATCTTTAGGACATTCGTTCGATCCTAAAACAGTTCCTCGTTGCATCTTTCAAGGCCACCTGGACTCCGGTTTTGAACAGCTCTAAAGAGAAAAGGCGGAATAAAGTAGCGGCGTTCGTGGAGAGTCCTTCATCCGATCTATTCGTCCAACGTACTACTGACTCCGCTCCAGTTCTCTTGGAAAAAAGAAGTTATAATACACAATGAAAGAGGCAAGAGATTTCACTCCTTCCCTCGTCCTAAACTGCGTCGTCAATTCCTTCCTGTCTTACGCAACAGTGATGTTGAACATCGTCTTAATATTCGCGCTGCGAAGGACTCCATCACTGCCAAAGACTCTAAAGGCATTGATCCTTAGCGTGGCTGTTTCTGATCTCGGTATGGGATTACTTGTCCAACCTTTGTACATCGCGCGACTGCTTATGAAAATGAAAAACACTAACAACCAGGAAATTTATCACGAGATAGTTAGAGTCATAGGAATGACCCTTGGTAATGCCTCATTCTTCGCTGTCACAACCATCAGCTTTGACAGATTCCTTGCTATCCACCTTCACCTCAAACACCACGAACTTCTCACCTACCAAGAAATTGTGACTTACAAGCGTGTTGTAGCTACAGTGATCTTAAGCTGGATTCTCAGTGCGTTCCTGGCTCTGAACGGTGTTTTAAGCAGTGAATATCGTTGTAACATTGCAGGAGTAGCTGTGGCAATGGCTTGTTTATTGACCATGGCTCTTATCTATTTCAAGATTTACATAGCCGTACGTCGCCACACCGTTCAAGTTCACGCACAGCCAGCCCAAGCAGTGGCACCGAACGAAGAAAATCGCTCAAATTTCGAAAGACTGAGAAAAACAGCAGTTGGTACATTTTACGTCTATCTGTTGTTTTTGGCCTGCCATTTACCAGTCGCTATTGTGATCTTGACCGGTCGAAAGATGAATAAGAGGAGGCAACATT
Source organism: Porites rus (assembly GCA_964035705.1). Lineage (NCBI taxonomy): Eukaryota > Metazoa > Cnidaria > Anthozoa > Scleractinia > Poritidae > Porites > Porites rus. The sequence goes on along the minus strand of OZ038004.1, from coordinate 2,818,068 downwards.
TCAAGATGTACGCTCAGACGCTTTCATATTTGACTACATCACTCGTTCCCCTGGTTTACTGCTGGAAGTTTAGACACCTCCGATGCGCTGTCAAGAACATTCTGCGCAACAGATTCGCAAGTCAGAATCAGATTCAGGAAGGCTAAACTTTAAGTCTATCTGTTGTTTTTAGCCTGCCACTTGCCAATCGCTACTGTGATCCTGGTCGGACAGGTGAATAAAATGAGAGAACATTTCTTAATTTACGCTCGGACGCTGTTATATTTGAGTTCATCCCTTTTTCCTCTGGTTTACTGCTGGAAGTTTAGACACATCCGATGCGCTGTCAAGAACATTCTGCGCAACACATTTGCAAGTCAGAATCAGATTCAAGAAAGTTAAATTTTACTAACTTAATTCAGGCTTTGAAAAATGACATGACCTTTCCAGTCTGTATACGTATCGTGCAGGACGTTATAATAGTTTTCCCGCGTCATATTTAAACGATAGACCTAAACATTTGTTTGTCTCCCGATTTATTCGTTCTTGATGTTCTTATTCGTCCTTTATTACATAAAAAAACTCAAAACGTATTTTAACTTTTGCTATTAGATTTGTATTATAAATTGCAGTTTTATTTGGGTGACAAAAAATTGGCAGAAGTTAGAACTTTAATCTAAAAACAATATTATGCAGATAACCTCGTACACCTGTAACCTATAAATTAAAAGTTCTCAGTTTTCTATAATTATCATTTTTGAATGACATATAACAGTCTGACCTAAGGTAGAATTTTCTGGCGAATCGATTAATAAACCTCACGAAAATATTAATTTTAAATTAGAAAGGAATGATGCACGATTTGTTAGGATCAACGTCATCATCCTTAAAAGTTTCTGAATACCGTTAATATAATAGCGAGCTTAAGCAATTTCTTTGCCGTCACTTTACGACTACGTTTTGAAATTGCCTAATTTCACATGATTTGGAGGACGGGAATACAAGACGACTCTATTTTTATTTTCCGGTTTTCAATTGCCATTTTGTTCAAAACGAGGCTGAGTGCGTAGCCATTGATATGGAAATGCTTTTTCATTGTCATGTAAATTAAAACTCATTTTCACAGCAAAGGTTTTTGCACTAAGCCTCGTTTTGAAAGTGAGAGTTTTTGGAACTCGGAAATGGCCTGTATGAATCTGTTTTCAAGTTGAAATTTTCCACAGAGGTTATCTTTCCTACAATCAACATTATAGGTAGATGGAAAAAGATCATCCGCGTCTGCAAAAATCCGCGTATTAAACAATTCAGTGAGGAAAGCGAGCCGTTGCGCAGTGTTTTACCACCTTTTGTAGGTGAGTTGCGTTACGATTTAAATAATGGCCGCATACCAGGGAAGCTTACTCCAGGCAGCAATTGCGATATTTCCTTTCCACTAGCCACTTTAAAAAGGAAAATAAAACTGAGCCGAGTTAACTTTCGCAAAGAATTCTGGGGACAGGGAAAAATTGGCCTTTAGCTGACCGGTGCGTCCCCAGTAACGATCCCAGAATCAATTGCGGGACGTATTCCGGCTCCAGTTCCCTCGCGTTTCTAAAGTGGCGAATGGTGGTCTTCCTTCACACACCCACTGATTCCGGTTGACTCTGATTTGTATAACCACTCCGGCGAGAGGATTAATACTTAACCCATTCGCCCCTGAACCGCCCGTAACCGCCCGTGTGGATCCAGGTCCTTTCTACCCTTTGTGACGTCATCAGTCTAAACGGTCAAGGACAACTTTCTTCTCGATTCTTCGCTAACTTGTGCAGAATGAAGAGATCTTTCAAACCATACCAGAATGAGCACATTTCAGTCAAGGACACCGGAGAAAGAAGCAAAAAAACCACGTGACATTGACCTGAAAATCTCCATGAAAATCTTGTTGCATTGCTCACCTACCTTTCCTCTCACCTAATCCTAAGATCCTAAAAGCTTTCCTAAAAACTCTTCCCACCAAAATGAAGCCTACTAAATGCCCAGCAAGAGAAAAAAAAATGAGGCAAGAAAAGCGAAAAAAGAAGGGAGGAGAGAAAGCGAAAAGTAAAAGTCAAGACTGCTGTGTCACTTTTAAACCCAAAACTCTCGAAATTTTGCTTTCTGCGCATGCCCGAACTTCGCAAGCTGATATTTTGCATCTGGATCAGAAGGCCGCGAAGTGTACGACCTGTAAACCAGTTTGGGGTAAGTTTTAGCTCTTTATAGCACAACAGTGACCAGAAAACCAATCGACTAACTTCAAAACGCGTTTTCCGGCAAAATCTCCAGGAGCGAATGGGTTAAAGGACCTTCTTTATTCGAGATTGTTCTCCTTCGTAGCCAGGTATTCGGACCTTACTCCGCCTATTTTGGATCTGATAATGTGATTGACCTGTTTGACTACCTCTCCTACAAGGAAATAGACACAGAAAATGATTTCTAGTAGTTTAACAGTCCCAGTCCCCTCTTTTGCCGTAGGATCGTCCAGATCGATCGGGTTTGCGTTACAGCGTTCCGAGCCTGTCTGGGGATGGGCGTCAAATCTTCTTAGAGGCGGGGGGCAGTAAACCCCGTCGTAGCCAGGTATTCGAACCTTACTCCGCCTATTTTGGATCTGATAATGTGATTGACCTGTTTGACTACCTCTCCTACAAGGAAATAGACACAGAAAATGATTTGTAAACGTTTAACAGTCCCAGTCCCCTCTTTCGCCGTAGGATCGTCCAGATCGAACATGCAGGTTTGCGTTACAGGTGGCCAACTTGATTTCAAATGTTCCGAGTCTGTCTGGGGATGGGCGTCAAATCTTCTTAGAGGCGGGGGGCAGTAAACCCCGTCGCCTGTCCCCTCAGTACATGACGGCCACCCGCAACGCATGGCGCTCGACCTCGACGATCTTACGGGAAAATAGGGAACTGCGAACAGTCTAAATGATTTGATAAAAAAAAGTTTTGTTCAAAGGCATCAGACAACTCGAGACCAGAGATTTCACTGACTGCAACAAACACTACTGAAATCGGCTGCTAGGATAGTGTTAACCCTTTAAGCCCCAATATCCACATACAAATTCTCCAAACTGATGTCTATACATTTTCGTAAAGAATAAGTTGAGAGAATTTGATGAAAGATCGAAGCATTTTCTCTTAGGTGATCAATTTATTAATTCTCATAACCCAATCGCTTGACAATCGATGGATGTGGTTAGGAGAAATTTGATGTTGGTCACCATTGGGACTTAAAGGGTTAAAGTCAATCTCGAGTTGACTAAGAGGGCCTTTTTTATAAGGGGGCTACCCTCTTTAATGATTGTATATAGTTTCGTTCATAAGGAGGCTACCTTGTTTTATTGATTATAATTATGTAATGTATCTCAGTTTCGTATATAATTAAGTTTTTATCTATTTATTCATTTATTTTTATAAAGGACCCATATTGATAGCAGTTTTTATAACTGAAATGGTCATCCTGTTTAAACATGTTATTATTATTATTATTATTATTATTTAAAAAATTATGGCCACTCAAGAAACCTCCCTCTTCTCACGGGATCAAGTCGATTCTTCTAGCCAATCAAAAAGGCACGTCGCATGGCGAAACTTTCGCAATCGGCTTGTCACGGGGCTCGTCATAAAATCAGACTTTCGTTAATATCCAATCGGACGGTGCCTTATGTCATGAAAGGTTTGAAAGACAGAAAGTAACCATTCCAGAGTGGGTTTTGCAATCTAAACCAAGTTATAGCGAGGGACTAACTTCTTTACCTGTGGATAAAATCGTATGATGTTGCCATTCAAATTAAACCTCTTCGACAGAACTTTTGAACGATACCATTTATGTCTTAGACTTTTTAAAAAAGACAGATGACTTTGTGTGTGTTTAATCTATTAACCATTCAAGGGGCGTAAATACAGCACGGACAGTGGTGTACCTATACAATGCTTCACAAAGTATCAACCCAGAAAGGCGCCGAAGCACTTACCAGGCATGTCGGATTCTGCTTCAAAGTCGAAGTTCTTGAAGTCACGAGCGTTGTGGCTGAAGTAAATATTAACTTGCTCTAAACAGAGATTTTCCATTGCTTTTTTCTTCCATTAATTGGCAGTCGAAAACATTCTCCATTTCTATGGTCGTCTGAAAAATATAGCAAGTCTTGAAGACAGCAGTTTGAAGTGTGTTTTGAAAGAAATCCCAATTTTTGGTTTCGTTTTTTTCTTTTCTCCATCACGTTTAGTTTTCAACGTTCTCATTATGACGGTAAACTTTCCTCGAAAACAGTTTTACAAAAACGGGCCAAATAATGGTTAAATGGCTGCCATCAAGCTACGTCGTCAGTTTTAATTTATTAGAGAGCTTAAGTAAAGAGTTTTTGAGCTGCGCATGTCAACCGGAAGTGAAACCCTTTTCCCTTTTTCATGCGCCTTGACGTTACCAAATGTGTATTGTCGGAGTCGGAAGTAGAAGCGGAAGAACTAAACGTGCCGTGTGATTGGCAGGGCGGATAAATATTAATTTTAAATTAGGAAAGAATGATGCACTATTTGTTATGTAATACAGGAAAGATCATCGCAAGCCAGAATCAGATTCAGGAAGGGTAGATTTCATTAACAGCATTCAGCCTTTGGAAAGTTAAATTTTACTGACAAGGTTCAGACTTTGAAAAATGACATGACCTTTCTAAACCCTGTTAGTACACACGTCGTAGAGGAAGTTATAACAGTTTTCCTGTGTCATGTTTAAGCGACAGTTGACTTTTGTTTCTCGGCCGATTTATTTGTTCTTGTTAACGTAGCATGCACCGACCAATATTTATGACAAGTAAATACGTAGAACGCGCTGTAGTAGTGAATAAATGATAAGACTCGCATGATACAGAAAACAACCAGCTACTTGTCCATTGTCATCATCAGTGGCAATACACTTCTTCTTCTTCTCGATAACACTCAAAGGTGCCGAAGTCAGAAGTTGAGGACAGTTTCTAGCTGGCTTCTGATTGGATTAAATCTGCATGAAAGAATGTGAATAAATCAAAAGCGGTCACATTTTTGGGCTCCTTGCTGTAATGTTTCAATGTATCAGCGCCATAAGCTCTAAAAAACAGAGTTAACATTTCATAATTCGTAAAAAGGAATTCACAGCCACCGAGCTAATTATGCTTGTAAATATTTCCTCGCAATTTTGCATTTTTCTAATTGTTAGATGTCCTTAGGCTCAGATCAACTCTTTACAAAAATTACGCCATATGGTAAATCCACTTGTATACTAGCTCTTTTGGCGTGTAATGCGTCATTGCAGACTGCAGTTAAGGTCTCCTGTTCTGTCGTGATTTGTAATAATGTCGTGAATTGTAATGCCTGTCGTAAATTGTAATAACAGTCGTCGTTGAGTGCGGTGATAAGTGGTAAGTAAATTTATTAAAAGGGGAACAAATAAGGAAAACGTGTGGGAAAGTGGGAACATAGGGCAATTCTGAAAGGGAACAAGGGAACAAAGACGCCCCCCTCCCCCCCCCCCCCCCTTCCTGAGAGACGCCTGAAAGTCGTACTGTTGGCAAGAGCGTTTATCGCATTAAAAATGGCATTTAAGCAATAGAAAACGTTTTCCGTATTTCAGTAGCCTGAGATAAACACGAGCGGGGTTGGGAGAATTCGAGACAGTTATGCAAACCCGAGACGAAGTCGAGGGTATGCAAAAACGGTCGAGAATTCTCCCAGTCCCTCGAGTGTTTATATCAGGATATGCAAACACAGGAAAAAACGTTTTCTTTGCTTTTATGAAATAACTTTCCCGAGAAAAAAATCCAAACTCTCTTGTTTAGAGCACTGATTAAAAGAGAAATTCTTACCAGTCGCGAAGTCTTGTACACGAAGCTTGTACGCGTAATCAGTCCTTGTTTTGCAAGAAAGATGCTTTCCAAAGTACGGGTTTTTGCCGCTTAAAATGTCAGCTCAAGCGACAAAAAAATTAACACAGCATGTTTCTAAAGATTTTCCAATTTTCAGCCGACGAGGAAATGGGTAAATGAAGTAAACTTGTTGACGAATTTTTCAACTCAAACCCTTTTTCAAATTTGTGAAATATGGTGCAGGGCTTTGAATGTCTCATAAAGCAGCCAACTAGACTGGATAGAAACGGAACAACAACAACAGCCACGCTTATCGATGTACTACTGACCAACCAACCAGACCTGTTCATTGGAGGAGGAGTTTACGATCCTGCTCTAAGTGATCATATGCTCATCTATGGTATAATGAAAGAAAAAGCGAGGAAACATTCACGTAGAATCATCCATTTCAGGAGTTACAAAAATTTTGATCCGGTGAAATATGACAACCTACTAATGACGGCACCTTGGCATGTCGGAAACTTGTTTGATGATGTTGAGGACAAGGTGTATTATTGGAATACAATCATGCAAGACATTATGGACGAATGCTTCCCTCAGAAAAAGAAGCGAGTTAGGGATAAAGACATACCCTATATGACGACCGCATGGAAAAATGCCATCCGAGCAAAGAGAAGAGCTTTTAAGAAGTATCTAAATGAAAGGACACAACAAAACTGGGAAGAGAAAGTGAAATGTCGAAATGAGGCAACCAGACAACGAAGAATTGCTATACGGCAATACTGGAAGAAAAAGACGTCTGACCTTAAAGAAAACCCAGGAACGTTCTTTGAAACTTTTAAACTGTTTCTTGGATCTAAGAAAGGGGTCTTGGGAACTGATATTAACTTAAAAGTTGACGGCAAGATCATTAGCAACCAAGAGACTGTTGCGGAAATATTAGCAGGTCACTTCGCTACGATAGCAAGCGATATTGGAGATGTCAACTTAAGAAACTCCTCGGAGAATGACTTAATTAATCATCCAAGTGTCTTGCAAATACAAATGGCGAGTATCTCAGAACCAATGATCGAGTCCAATCCAGTCAACCAAGCACAAGTTAGAAAGGCTCTGGAGTCACTTAATACGAGGAAAGCATCAGGATATGACAATATGCCAGCCAGAGTACTGAAATATGGAGCGGAAAAACTTGCTATACCACTGGCGAATCTGTACAATTCATGTATTACAAATCTACAATGGCCAAACAACTGGAAAAGGGGGGAATGGACGCCCGTCTTTAAGAAAGAGGATCCACAAGATTGTCGGAACTATCGACCAATAACTGTCCTTCCAGTGGTTAGTAAGGTGTTCGAGCAGCTACTTAGCGACCAGATTTCTAAGCAATTCGACAGCCGTCTGGATCCCCGAATTACGGCATATCGTAAACGCCACAGTTGTGAAACAACATTGATAAGTCTTATTGAAGCGTGGAAATCAGCACGTGATAACCAGCAAATTGTTAAAATCTTATCTACCGACTTGAGTAAGGCTTTTGATTCGCTCCATCCGTCCTTAATGATCAGCAAATTAAAAGCGTATGGTTTTAATGACGAACTATGTGATCTACTTCGATCTTACCTGTGTAATCGATTGAACCGAGTGAAACTGGGAGCTTTCAGAAGTGAATGGAAGCGTACAGATAGGGGTTGTCCACAAGGATCGGCCCTTGGCCCATTGTTATGGAACATCTTTCAAAACGATCTCACATACGTAATAACTTCGCATCTCTCTATATACGCGGATGACCATCAAATGTTTGAAACAGTGGGGAACCTGAAAATGGCTGACACCAATCTTATGAGGAATGCCAATAGGGCCTCCGAATGGTACGCTAGCAATCTGCTACAAGGAAACCTGAGCAAATATCAAACTATGACCTTAAAGCATAACAAGACAGAAAGTAACACTCCATTACACTTTCAAGGAAACACCATCGAATCTTCTGAGTGTCTTAAGTTGCTAGGGGTCACCATAGATGAACAGTTGAATTTTAATATTCACATTAATGAAATATGTAAGAAGGCGAGTCAAAGAGTAGGTGTAATGTTAAGGCTTAAAAAACTTGTCCCTACCAATGCTAAATTAACTCTGTATAAATCAGCCATATTGCCTTACTTAACCTATTGCCACCTGACTTGGCATTTCCGTAGTGCTACCGACAAAAGAAAGCTTGAACGGGTCCAAGAAAGAGCACTACGCGCAGTTTTCCTAGATAAGCAATCAAGCTACCAAGCATTGCTGGACAAAAGTGACCTAACGACTCTTCAGAACAGAAGACTGCAAGATATTGCTATCCTTATGTATAAGGTGAAACACAAACTATGCCCCATCAAAATATCCGAGCTATTTCACGCGCATTGCTCACCCTACAACTTGAGGACGGCAGAGTTCGCCATTCCCAGATTTAGGACCAATAAATATGGTAAACACTCGCTCACCTACCTGGGACCAAAGTTGTGGAATAAGCTGCCAAGCGAAATCAGAACTCTCCCATTATTATTTAGTTTCAAAAATTGTATTCGTAAATTTGATCTAGGTGTAATGATAGACGACGACAATTGCTCCAATTGCATCCTTTGTAATTCTTAATCTTTATAAATCAATTATTTCATTAGTTGATAGTTAGTAGGTTTTTTAACTATATGATATTGCTAGGTAACTATAATTGCATCCTTTGTAATTCTTAATCCTTTGTAATTCTTAATCTTTTTAAATCAATTATTTCATTAGTAGATAGTTAGTAGGATTTTAACTATATTATATTGTTAGGTAACTATATTATATTGTTAGGTGTCCCCAATTAGTAGAGGGGTTCTTAACCCCATCGGCTAGACATTCCAAGACACATTAATAAAGTTTATGTTATGTTATGTTATGTTGTGCAAAACATCATTGACGTCGCAACCACGTTTACATACTTTCATACAAACACGCCTCTCGGCCAATCAGAGCGCACCTACTATCTACGTTATTTTATAAAATGAGATATAGCATACAGCTGTACAACCAACGCCGACTGCATCTATCGAAGTGCAAAAATAGATTGTAACTAATCGGTAAAACATAATAGTCACAGAGATGTTGATTCTTGAAATATTTTTTTCAAAAAACCAAAAGGTTGATCACGCAAGTTAATCGACTGAGCAAATGGCAAAATATCAAATCACAAAATCCATCGCAAATCCGGCCGCATTTTGTAATTTTTCTTTAGCGACGATTGTAAATTATGTAAAACGTCAATGAAGCCAATCAATTAAGAACTTGCAGGCGAATCGACCTCAGAGTAGGCGAAACAACTTGTTGGCGAAACGACAATTCAAAACCGGAGGTGTTCTACCTGTAACAAGCACAAGGACAAGAAAACTACCAGAAAATTTAACCTTGACACTACACAAGTTATTGTAGCGAGGTACATAAATCTTCTTTAAGAGCTTATTACAAGGAAATTGCTGAATTCAAATGACGCATTTACACAAACAATATATCAACCCACTGGCAGCCCTCTGCTGCCAATATTCCGAGGGGAGTCCTAGGAACTAGAGTGAATCCGAATACCTGTAGGAAAATTCGATTTGAAAAGGGATACGTGTGGACGTGGAAATTTTGGAATCCGGAACCCTCTATCTCCCCCTTTATTAAGATAAGCAGAAATTTTCTTTCCCTAGAAGAAACAGAGAACTCTAGCAAAACTGGTGTAGAATACGAAGTTAAACAAATCTTCCCGTTTATTCGTTTTTCTGAGGCTTCTAGGAAGGGCTTTAACTTTGACTTTGTACTAATAAAAACCATGCGACTTCACAAAATGTGAAAAAAAAAACATGAAAAAAAAAATAACTGGATAATGCACACCACCTTTGCACGACGGAAGTTTATTGGAAATGTGCTTTTAATGTAATTGCCTTGACGTTCAAAGGTTTTCATATTTCTAACGTCCAAATTTACCCCAGTTCGCAACACGTTTTAAAACGTCAGCAAGGTTACATCACGTGCAATCTTTAGGACATTCGTTCGATCCTAAAATAGTTCCTCGTTGCATCTTTCAAGGCCACCTGGACTCCGGTTTTGAACAGCTCTAAAGAGGAAAGGTGGAACAAAGTAGAGGCATTCGTGGAGAGTCCTTCATCCGATCTACTCGTCCAACGTACTACTGACTCCGCTCCCGTTCTCTTGGAAAAAGGAAGTTATAATACACAATGACGGAGGCAAGAGATTTCACTCCTTCCCTCGTCCTAAACTGCGTCGTCGATTCCTTCCTGTCTTACGCAACAGTGATGTTGAACATCGTCTTAATATTCGCGCTGAGAAGGACTTCATCACTGCCAAAGACTCTAAAGGCATTGATCCTTAGCGTGGCTATTTCTGATCTTGGTGTGGGATTACTTGCCCAGCCTTTGTACATCGCTCGCATGATTATGGACATGAAAAACACTAACGACCAAGAAACTTATAAAAAAATAGGTAGAGTCATAGGACGCACCCTTGCTTATGCCTCATTCTTCAGTGTCACAGCCATCAGCGTTGACAGATTCCTTGCTATCCACCTTCACCTCAAACACCACGAACTTCTCACCTACCAAGAAATTGTGACTTACAAGCGTGTTGTAGTTACAGTGATCTTAAGCTGGATTCTCAGTGCGTTCCTGGCTCTGAACGGTGTTTTACGCAGTGCAGAATATCCTTATAACATTGCAGGAGTAGCTGTGGCAATGGCTTGTTTATTGACCATGGCTCTAATCTATTTCAAGATTTACATAGTCGTACGTCGCCACACAGTTCAAGTTCATGTACAGCCAGCCCAAGCAGTGGCACCGAACGAAGAAAATCGCTCAAATTTCGAAAGACTGAGAAAAACAGCAGTTGGTACATTTTACGTCTATCTGTTGTTTCTGGCCTGCCATTTACCAATCGATATCGTGATCCTGACCGGACGACAGAAGGATAAGATGGGAAGACATTTGATGATTTACACTCACACGCTGTTATATTTGAGTTCATCCCTCGTTCCTCTGGTTTACTGCTGGAAGTTTAGACACCTCCGATGCGCTGTCAAGAACATTCTGCGCAACAGATTCGCAAGTCAGAATCAGATTCAGGAAGGCTAAACTTTAAGTCTATCTGTTGTTTTTAGCCTGCCACTTGCCAATCGCTACTGTGATCCTGGTCGGACAGGTGAATAAAATGAGAGAACATTTCTTAATTTACACTCGGACGCTGTTTTATATTATTGTTATATTTAGTTCATCCCTCGTTCCTCTGGTTTACTGCTGGAAGTTTAGACACATCCGATGCGCTATCAAGAACATTCTGCGTGACATATTCGCAAGTCAGAATCAGATTCAAGAAGGTTCAATTTACTAACTTGATTCAGCCTTTGAAAAATGACATAACCTTTCTAGTCTGCATACGCATCGTGCAGGAAGTTATAACGGTTTTCCTGTGTCATATTTAAAAGATGGACCTAAACTTTTGTTTGTTTCCCGATTTATTCGTTCTTGATGGCCTTATTCGTCCTTTATTACATAAAAAAACGCCAAACGTAATGTAACTTTTGCTATTGGATTTGTATTATGAATTGCACTTTTATTTGGGTGACAAATAATTGGCAGAAGTTAGAACTTTAATCTAAAAACAATATTATGCATATAACCTCGTACACCTGTAACCTATAAATTAAAAGTTCTCAGTTTTCTATAATTATCATTTTTGAATGACATATAACAGTCTGACCTAAGGTAGAATTTTCTGGCGAATCGATTAATAAACCTCACGAAAATATTAATTTTAAATTAGAAAGGAATGATGCACGATTTGTTAGGATCAACGTCATCATCCTTAAAAGTTTCTGAATACCGTTAATATAATAGCGAGCTTAAGTAATTTCTTTGCCGTCACTTTACGACTACGTTTTGAAATTGCCTAATTTCACGTTATTTGGAGGACGGGAATACAAGACGACTCTATTTTTATTTTCCGGTTTTCATTTGCCATTTTGTTCAAAACGAGGCTGAGTGCGAAGCCATTGATATGGAAATGCTTTTTCATTGTCATGCAAATTAAAACTCATTTTCACAGCAAAGGTTTTTGCACTAAGCCTAGTTTTGAAAGTGAGAGTTTTTGGAACTCGGAAATGGCCTGTATGAATCTGTTTTCAAGTTGAAATTTTCCACAGAGGTTATCTTTCCTATAATCAACATTATAATTAGATGGAAAAAGATCATTCGCGTCTGCAAAAATCCGCCTATTAAACAATTCACTGAGGAAAGCGAGCCGTTGCGCAGTGTTTTACCACCTTTTGTAGGTGAGTTGCGTTACGATTTAAATAATGGCCGCATACCAGGGAAGCTTACTCCAGGCAGCAATTGCGATATTTCCTTTCCACTAGCCACTTTAAAAAGGAAAATAAAACTGAGCCGAGTTAACTTTCGCAAAGAATTCTGGGGACAGGAAAAAATTGGCCAATAGCTGACCGGTGCGTCCCCAGTAACGATCCCAGAATCAATTGCGGGACGTATTCTGGCTCCAGTTCCCTTACGTTTCTAAAGTGGCGAATGGTGGTCTTCCTTCACACACCCACTGATTCCAGTTGACTCTGATTTGCATAACCACTCCGGCGAGAGGATTAATACTTAAAGGACCTTCTTTTTTCGAGTTTCTTCTCCTTCGTAGCCAGGTATTAGGACCTTACTCCGCCTATTTTGGATCTGATAATGTGATTGACCTGTTTGACTACCTCTCCTACAAGGAAATAGACACAGAAAATGATTTGTAAACGTTTAACAGTCCCAGTCCCCTCTTTTGCCGTAGGATCGTCCAGATCGAACATGCAGGTTTGCGTTACAGGTGGCCAACTTGATTTCAAATGTTCCGAGTCTGTCTGGGGATGGGCGTCAAATCTTCTTAGAGGCGGGGGGCAGTAAACCCCGTCGCCTGTCTCCTCGGTACATGATGTCTGCCCCCAACGCATGGCGCTCGACCTCGACGATCTTACGGAAAAATAGGGAACTGCGAACAGTCTAAATGATTTGATAAAAAACGTTTTGTTCAAAGGTATCAGACAACTCGAGACCAGAGATTTCACTGACTGCAACAAACACTGCTGAAATCCGCTGCTAGGATAGTGTTAAAGACAGCGCATTTGTCCACTCAAGATATGGCTTCCGGTCTTGGTTGGGACCCTCTTAAGACGAGAAGAAAGAAACATATCGTCAAACTTGTCAAGAATTGTCCTGATGGACAAGCTCTAAGTTATTTCTCAGATTATTTTCGATGGCGAACTTATGATATTCATGACTATGACACTTGGTCTAAGGATATGTTATCTGTTGTTAACCGTTAAAGTCCCAATAGTGACCAAGATCAATTTTCTCCTAACAATATCCATACATTGTCAACAGATAAGTTATGAGAATTAATAAAATGATCACACAAGTAAAAATGCTTTGATCTTTTATCAAATTCTCTCAACTCATTCTTTAAGGAAATGTATGGAGATCAGTTTGGAGAATTTGTATGTAGATACTGGGGCTTAAAGGGTTAAAGTCAATCTCGAGTTGATTAAGAGGGCCTTTGTTCATAAGGAGGCTACCTTTTGGTATTGATTACAATTATATAATGTATCCCAGTTTCGTATATAATTAAGTTTTTATCTTTTTATTCATTTGTTTTTATACAGGGCCCATTTTGATAGCAGTTTTTAAACGTGAAATGGTCATCCTGTTTTAACATGTTAATGAATGAGGCTGAGTATCTTATGAAGAATTATGGAGATCGAGGAGGGTGTTATCCGTCGAGGCCGTAGGTCGAGGCGGATAACACCCTCCGAGATCTCCATAATTCTTCATATGATACGAAAGCCGAATTCAATAACTGTTTTATTATTCATTCAAAATAGTTCCTAGTTTAAAAACATAGCTAAAACGTGCTTACCTCCATCGATCCATTGATGTTTAGTTCATCTTCGATAGTGTACGTTTAGGTTTGTCCAGCTCCGCAAATATTCTCCAAACAGCAGATGTCGCCCTTCGATTTGTCTTCTTGCTGTTCTTGCCATGTTTTTAGCCATTTTTTCGCCTAGTTCTTACTCTTGAAACGAGTGAAATGTCCGCCATTCTTTCAAGTTCACAACCAAAACAACTCAACCTCGTCCCCAGGTCTTCTCGGTCAACGTGCCTTAACCTGCGAAAACGCTGCATTTTTTGACGTCATTTCCTCGTTAAAGTCAAATTTCTTCCAAATTTGGTCATCAGTAAATGGTTATGGTGAATTAAACGTGTGCTTTTAGCCAATCAGAATCGAGGAAATATTTTGAATGAATAATAATGTTATTTAAAAAATTATGGCCACTCAAGAAACCTCCCTCTTCTCACGGGATCAAGTCAACTCTCCTAGCCAATCAAAAGGCACGTCGCATGGCGAAACTTTCGCAATCGGCTTGTCACAGGGCTCGTCATAAGATCAGACTTTCGTTACTATCCAATCAGAAGGTGCCTTATGTAATGAAAGGTTTGAAAGACAGAAAGTAACCATTCCAGAGTGGGTTTTGCAATCTAAACTAAGTTATAGCGAGGGATTAACTTCTCTACCTGTGGATAAAATCCTATGATGTTGCCATTCAAATGAAACCTCTTCGGCTGAACTTTTGAATTGTACCCTTTATTTCTTAGACTTTTTTAAAAAAAGACAAATGACTTTGTGTGTGTTTAATTTATTAACCATTCAAGGGGCGTAAATACAGCACGGACAGTGGTGTACCTATACAATGCTTCACAAAGTATCAACCCAGAAAGGCGCCGAAGCACTTACCAGGCATGTCGGATTCTGCTTCAAAGTCGAAGTTCTTGAAGTCACGAGCGTTGTGGCTGAAGTAAATATTAAGTTGCTCTAAACAGAGATTTTCCATTGCTTTTTTCTTCCATTAATTGGCAGTCGAAAACATTCTCCATTTCTATGGTCGTCTGAAAAATATAGCAAGTCTTTGAAGACGGCAGTTTTGAAGTGTGTTTTGAAAGAAATCCCAATTTTTGGTTTCTTTTTTTTCTTTTCTCCATCACGTTTAGTTTTCAATGTTCTCGTTGTGACGGTAAACTTTTCTCGAAAACAGTTTTACAAAAACGGGCCAAATAATGGTTAAATGGCTGCCATCAAGCTACGTCGTCAGTTTTAATTTATTAGAGAGCTCAAGCAAAGATTTTTTGAGCTGCGCATGTCAACCGGAAGTGAAACCCTTTTCCCTTTTTCATGCGCCTTGACGTTACCAAATGTGTATTGTCGGAGTCGGAAGTAGAAGCGGAAGAACTAAACGTGCCGTGTGATTGGCAGGGCGGATAAATATTAATTTTAAATTAGGAAAGAATGATGCACGATTTGTTATGTAATACAGGAAAGATCATCGCAAGCCAGAATCAGATTCAGGAAGGGTAGATTTCATTAACAGCATTCAGCCTTTGGAAAGTTAAATTTTACTGACAAGGTTCAGACTTTGAAAAATGACATGACCTTTCTAAACCCTGTTAGTACACACGTCGTAGAGGAAGTTATAACAGTTTTCCTGTGTCATGTTTAAGCGACAGTTGACTTTTGTTTCTCGGCCGATTTATTTGTTCTTGTTAACGTAGCATACACCGACCTATATTTATGACAAGTAAATACGTAGAACGCGCTGTAGTATTGAATAAATGATAAGACTCGTATGATACAGAAAACAACCAGCTACTTGTCCATTGTCATCATCAGTGGCAATACACTTCTTCTTCTTCTCGATAACACTCAAAGGTGCCGAAGTCAGAAGTTGAGGACAGTTTCTAGCTGGCTTCTAATTGGATTAAATCTGCATGAAAGAATGTAAATAAATCAAAAGCGGTCACATTTTTGGGCTCCTTGCTGTAATGTTTCAATGTATCAGCGCCATAAGCTCTAAAAAACAGAGTTAATATTTTATGATTCGTAAAAAGGAATTCACAGCCACCGAGCTAATTATGCTTGTAAATATTTCCTCGCAATTTTGCATTTTTCTAATTGTTAGATGTCCTTAGGCTCAGATCAACTCTCTACAAAAATTACGCTATATGGTAAATCCACTTGTATACTAGCTCTTTTGGCGTGTAGTGCGTCATTGCAGACTGTAGTTAAGGTCCCCTGTTCTGTCGTGATTTGTAATAATGTCGTGAATTGTAATACCTGTTGTAAATTGTAATAACAGTCGTCGTTGAGTGCGGTGATAAGTGGTAAGCAAATTTATTAAAAGGGGAACAAATAAGGAAAACACGTGGGAAAGTGGGAACATAGGGCAATTCTGGAAGGGAACAAGGGAACAAAGACCCCCCACCCCTCTCCCGGGAGACCCCTGAAAGTCGCACTGTTGGCAAGAGCGTTTATCGCATTTAAAATGGCATTTAAGCAATAGAAAACGTTTTCCGTGTTTCAATAGCCTGATATAAACACGAGAAGGGTAGGGAGAATTCGAGACAGTTATGCAAACCCGAGACGAAGTCGAGGGTTTGCAAAACGGTCGAGAATTCTCCCAGCCCCTCGAGTGTTTACATCAGGATATGGAAACACAGGAAAAAACGTTTTCTATTGCTTTTATGAAATAACTTTCCCGAGAAAAAGATTTACCAAGTATCAGACGACGAGGAAATGGGTAAATAAAGTAAACTTGTCGACGAATTTTCAACTCAAAACCTTTTTCAAATTTGTGTAAAACATCATTGACGTCACAGCCACGTTTACATAGTTCCATACAAACACGTCTCTCGGCCAATCAGAGTGCGCCTACTATCTACGTTATTTTATAAAATGGGATATAGCATACAGCTGTACGACCAACGCCGACTGCACCAGAGAGAACCTGGGAACGAGGTTGGATGTAGTAGACATTGCTTGATTAATATCCTGGCGTAAGAAACTAGTGAAATCCCTACCCTTTCAAATATCGGAAGCCTGAAAAAATATTTGGCCGGTAGGCTAGAATGCCGTCCTTCATGACTGTTCAGCCTTAATTGTTGATCATTGACGGAGTGAAATTCAAAGTGACAATTCTGTGTCAGACGCCAAAATATTAATTTGGTAACAGTACAATACAATAGACGTTAAATTTATTTTTACATCTATCGAAGTGCAAAAATAGATTGTAACTAATCAGTAAAACATAATAGTCACAGAAAGGTTGATTCTTGAAATATTTTTTTCAAAAAACCAAAAGTTTGATCGCGCAAGTTAATCGACTGAGCAAATGGCAAAATATTAAATCACAAAATCCATCGCAAATCCGGCCGCATTTTGTAATTTTTCTTTAGCGACGATTGTAAGTTATATAAAACGTCAATGAAGCGAATCAATTAAGAACTTGCAGGCGAATCGACCTCAGAGTAGGCGAAACAACTTGTTGGCGAAACGACAATTCAAAACCGGAGGTGTTCTAACTTTGACAAGCACAAGGACAAGAAAACTACCAGAAAATTTAACCTTGACACCACACAAGTTATTGTAGCGAGGTACATAAATCTTCTTTAAGAGCTTATTACAAGGAAATTGCTGAATTCAAATGACGCATTTACACAAACAATATATCAACCCACTGGTAGCCCTCTGCTGCCAATATTCCGAGGGGAGTCCTAGGAACTAGAGTGAATCCGGATACCTGTAGGAAAATTCGATTTAAATACGGATACGCGTGGACGTGGAAATTTTGGAATCCGGAACCCTCTATCTCCCCCTTTTTTAAGATGAGCAGTAATTTTCTTTCCCTAGAATAAACATAGAACTCTAGCAAAACTGATGTAGAATACGAAGTAAAACAAATCTTCCCGTTTATTCGTTTTTCTGAGGCTTCTAGGAAGGGCTTTAACTTTGACTTTGTGCTAACAAAAACCATGCGACTTCACAAAATGTGAAAAAAAAAAACATGAAAAAAAAAATACTGGATAATGCACACCACCTTTGCACGACGGAAGTTTATTGGAAATGTGCTTTTAATATAATTGCCTTGACGTTCAAAGGTTTTCATATTTCGTACGTCCAAATTTACCCCATTTCGCAATACGTTTCAAAACGTCAGCAAGGTTACATCACGTGACCATCCCTAGGACATTCGTTCGATCCTAAAACAGTTCCTCGTTGCATCTTTCAAGGCCATCTGGACTCCGGTTTTGAACAGCTCTAAAGAGGAAAGGTGGAACAAAGTAGAGGCATTCGTGGAGAGTCCTTCATCCGATCTATTTGTCCAACCTACTACTGACTCCGCTCCCGTTCTCTTGGAAAAAGGAAGTTATAATACACAATGACAGAGGCAAGAGATTTCACTCCTTCCCTCGTCCTAAACTGCGTCGTCAATTCCTTCCTGTCTTACGCAACAGTGATGTTGAACATCGTCTTAATATTCGCGCTGAGAAGGACTTCATCACTGCCAAAGACTCTAAAAGCATTGATCCTTAGCGTGGCTGTTTCTGATATTGGTGTGGGATTACTTGTCCAGCCTTTGTACATCGCGCGCCTGCTCATGGAAATAAAAAACACTAACCACCACTGGAACGAGACTTATAAGGACGTGGTTAGAACCATAGGACGAACCCTTAGTTATGTCTCATTCTTCGGTGTCACAACTATCAGCGTTGACAGATTCCTTGCTATCCACCTTCACCTCAAACACCACGAACTTCTCACCTACCAAGAAATTGTGACTTACAAGCGTGTTGTAGTTACAGTGATCTTAAGCTGGATTCTCAGTGCGTTCCTGGCTCTGAACGGTGTTTTACGCAGTGCAGAATATCCTTATAACATTGCAGGAGTAGCTGTGGCAATGGCTTGTTTATTGACCATGGCTCTAATCTACGTCAAGATTTACATAGTCGTACGTCGCCACACAGTTCAAGTTCATGCACAGCCAGCCCAAGCAGTGGCACCGAACGAAGAAAATCGCTCAAATTTCGAAAGACTGAGAAAAACAGCGGTTGGTACATTTTACGTTTATCTGTTGTTTTTGGCCTGCCATTTGCCAATCGATATTGTGATCCTGACCGGACGACAGAAGAATAAGAGACATTTGATGATTTACGCTCGGACGCTGCTATATTTGAGTTCATCCCTCGTTCCTCTGGTTTACTGCTGGAAGTTTAGACACATCCGATGTGCTATCAAGAACATTCTGCGCAACATATTCGCAAGTCAGAATCAGATTCAGGAAGGTTAAACTTTTAGTTTATATGTTGTTTTTGGTCTGCTACTTGCCAATTGCCATTGTGATCCTGGTGGGACAGGTGAATGAGATGAGAGAACATTTCTTAATTTACGTTCGGACGCTGTTATATTTGAGTTCATCCCTTTTTCCTCGGGTTTCCTGCTGGAAGTTTAGACACATCCGATGCGCTATCAAGAACATTCTGCGTGACATATTCGCAAGTCAGAATCAGATTCAAGAAGGTTAAATTTTACTAACTTAATTCAGGCTTTAAAAAATGACGACCTTTCTAGTCTGTATACGTATCGTGCAGGAAGTTATAACAGTTTTCCCGTGTAATATTTAAACGATAGACCTAAACATTGGTTTGTCTCTCGATGTATTCGTTCTTGATGTTCTTATTCGTCCTGTATTACCTAAAAAAAAACTCCAAACGTAATGTAACTTTTGCTATTGGATTTGTATTATGAATTGCACTTTTATTTGGGTGACAAATAATTGGCAGAAGTTAGAACTTTAATCTAAAAACAATATTATGCAGATAACCTCGTACACCTGTAACCTATAAATTAAAAGTTCTCAGTTTTCTATAATTATCATTTTTGAATGAGATATAACAGTCTGACTTAAGGGATAATTTTCTGGCGAATCGATTAATAAACCTCACGAAAATATTACTTTTAAATTAGAAAGGAATGATGCACGATTTGTTATGATTCAGTTTCTGAATACCGTTAATATAATAGCGAGCTTAAGCAATTTCTTTGCCGTCACTTTACGACTACGATTTGAAATTGCCTTATTTCACGTTATTTGGAGGACAGGAATACAAGACGACTCTTATTTTTATTTTCCGGTTTTCATTTGCCGTTTTGTTCAAAGCGAGGCTAAGTGCGTAGCCATTGATATGAAAATGGTTTTCCTTTCTCATGCAAATTAAAACTCATTTTCACAGCAAAGGTTTTTGCACTAAGCCTCGTTTTGAAAGTGAGAGTTTTTGGAACTCGGAAATGGCCTGTATGAATCTGTTTTCAAGTTGAATTTTTCCATAGAGGTTATCTTTTCTACAATCAACATTATAAGTAGATGGAAAAAGATCATCCGCGTCTGCAAAAATCCGCGTATTAAACAATTCAGTGAGGAAAGCGAGCCGTTGCGCAGTGTTTTACCACCTTTTGTAGGTGAGTTGCGTTACGATTTAAATAATGGCCGCATACCAGGGAAGCTTACTCCAGGCAGAAATTGCGATATTTCCTTTCCAATAGTCACTTTAAAAAGGAAAAGGAAATTGAGCCGAGTTAACTTTCGCAAAGAATTCTGGGGACAGGAAAAAATTGGCCTATAGCTGACCGACGCGTCCCCAGCAACGATCCCAGAATCAATTGCGGGACGTATTCTGGCTCCAGTTCCCTCGCGTTTCTAAAGCGGCGAATGGCGGTCTTCCTTCACACACCCACTGATTCCAGTTGACTCTGATTTGCATAACCACCCTGGCGAGAGGATTAATACTTAAAGGACCTTCTTTTTTCGAGTTTCTTCTCCTTCGTAGCCAGGTATTCGGACCTTACTCCGCCTATTTTGGATCTGATAATGTGATTGACCTGTTTGACTACCTCTCCTACAAGGAAATAGACACAGAAAATGATTTGTAAACGTTTAACAGTCCCAGTCCCCTCTTTTGCCGTAGGATCGTCCAGATCGAACATGCAGGTTTGCGTTACAGGTGGCCAACTTGATTTCAAATGTTCCGAGTCTGTCTGGGGATGGGCGTCAAATCTTCTTAGAGGCGGGGGGCAGTAAACCCCGTCGCCTGTCTCCTCGGTACATGATGTCTGCCCGCAACGCATGGCGCTCGACCTCGACGATCTTACGGAAAAATAGGGAACTGCGAACAGTCTAAATGATTTGGTAAAAAACGTTTTGTTCAAAGGTATCAGACAACTCGAGACCAGAGATTTCACTGACTGCAACAAACACTACTGAAATCCGCTGCTAGGATAGTGTTAAAGACAGCGCATTTGTCCACTCAAGATATGGCTTCCGGTCTTGGTTGGGACCCTCTTAAGACGAGAAGAAAGAAACATATCGTCAAACTTGTCAAGAATTGTCCTGATGGACAAGCTCCAAGTTATTTCTCAGATTATTTTCGATGGCGAACTTATGATATTCATGACTATGACACTAGGTCTAAGGATAGGTTATCTATTGTTAGCCCTTTAAGTCCCAATAGTGACCAAGATCAATTTTCTCCTAACAATATCCATACATTGTCAACAGATAAGTTATGAGAATTAATAAAATGATCACCCATGTAAAAATGCTTTGATCTTTTATCAAATTCTCTCAACTCATTCTTTAAGGAAATGTATGGAGATCAGTTGGAGAATTTGTATGTGGATATTGGGACTTAAAGGGTTAAAGTCAATCTCGAGTTGATTAAGAGGGCCTTTGTTCATAGGGAGGCTACCTTTTGGTATTGATTACAATTATGTAATGTATCCCAGTTTCGTATATAAGTAAGTTTTACCTATTTATTCATTTATTTTTATACAGGACCCATATTGATAGCAGTTTTTATAACTGAAATGGTCATCCTGTTTAAACATGTTATTATTATTATTACTTAAAAACTTATGGCCACTCCAATCAGAAGGTGCTTTATGTAATCAAAGGTTTAAAAGTAACCAATCCAGAGCGGGTTTTGCAATCTAAACCAAGTTATAGCGAGGGATAAAATCCTGTGATGTTGCCATTCAAATGAAACCTCTTCGGCTGAACTTTTGAATTGCACCCTTTATTTCTTAGACTTTTCAAAAAAAGACAAATGACTTTGTGAGTGTTTAATTTATCAACCATGCAAGGGGCGTAAATACAGCACGAACACTGGTGTACCTATACAATGCTTCACAAAGGATCAACCCAGAAAGGCACCGCAGTACTTACCAGACATGTCGGATTCTGCTTCAAAGTCGTAGTGCTTGAAGTCACGAGCGTTGTGGCTGAAGTAAATTACTCTAAACAGAGATTTTCCATTGCTTTTTTCTTCCATCAATTGGCAGTCGACAACATTCTCCATTTCTATGGTCGTCTGAAAAATATAGCAAGTCTTTGAAGAGGGCGGTTTTGAAGTGAGTTTGTGAAAGAAATCCGGGGTTTGGTGACGGTTCCCAAAGTTTGAATTTTGATAAATTTCCTGACACAGTTCCTGTAATAAATTACTCATGGAAAGCCCACGGGGGAACAGGGATGATCGAAGGATTTTTTTAGGGTCTGAAATTTTCGATTCTGGGATTTTGTGGGGTAGGAAAATTGGGCAAGTATTTTTTTCCGGTGGCTTGAATCAAGTAGGGATTTTTTGGGGTGTTCAAAACAATCTGAAGATTCGTGGTAGTGCCCGCGTATCCCGGCTGCGTATTTCTGCGACTAAAGTACAGCCAAATAAAGAACAACATGTCATATCATTTAATGCCTTCTGGAAATTTTTAAGGCTCGGAAACTCGGTATGGGATTTTGTTTTGGGTAAATTTTTGGTCCAGGGATTTTTGAGGGGGGGTTTGTTAGAGGCCCAAGGGATATTTTTTGGATTTTGATTTTTACCCCCATTTATCACTTGAAATCCAGAGTCCCCCCCCCCCCCCAGGGCCTTATATGCTGGAGCATTTGCTTCGGAAAATACTTACCGGCTTTTGCTTCCTCCAAAACCTGTTTGCTGCATTAGGTTGCAGAACTGGGTCAATTTCTATTTTCTCCAGAGAAATCCCTAATTAACAAGAACAAGTAATGCTAAATTAACAAAAGGAAACCAGAGTCCCTTTCTCAAGTTCAAAGTAACGAGCCGTTATAATTCTCCAGAGTCACTTCAGCCTATAACGAAACTAGCGAAATGTGTTACTTCACTTCTTTGAAAAATTGTTTTTGATTGCAAGAAAGCTAGCACAACTGCCTCAGACTAAAAATATCCTCAATAGTCTCCTCACAAGCTATCTTATCGTGAAAAAATATATATACCCAGCTGGATTTTTGAAAACGTTATCGCCAAATGGATCTTTAGCGTCCAAAGTATCTCCAAAGTAGCCATTATAAAAACTAAAAGTGCAACCATTGCTTTTTTCTCTTCTCCTCCTTTCCTTCTCGTCGCTGTTTCTTTTTCTCCTTTCTTTTTCCTTCGTTACTGTGATTTTGAAGCTTCTCGGGCTCAAGACACCCGACTGACTGCAAATTTCGTTAGGTTGGTTTTCAAAAAATCGGCTAGATATATAATCTTTCTTATCTCTGAAACTACTACGCAACGTTGCCCACAGGTTTCCTAGCCTGGGAACAGACTCCCCGTTTGAGGAAAGGGCTAATTATCACAAAGGGATGGGAAAAAGGGGGAAGTGTGGAAATGGGGCCCTTCCCCGCCCCCGCCTCCTACAGCTTATTATCGTAAAGAGATGGAAATAGGGGGAAGTGGGGAAATGCCCTCCCCCCCTCCTACAGCTAATTACCGCCAGGAGATGGGAAGAGAGGGAAGTGGGGAAATGGGGCCCTTCCCCCCTCCCCCAGCCCCCACTTCGGCTAGCCTTTTCCCCTTTTTCCTCTTTCCCCCCCTTGCCACAGGCTTCCTCGTGCTACCACTTTGAGAAGGGGCCTAGGGACAAGGCAGGTTCCTTGACTGCATTAGGAATTTTACTAAAAAATTTTCTAAAACTTACCTAACTGAACTGCAGTAACTGGTCGAAGTTTCTGTAACATACTGACAATATAAGGCTAAGGATTCAAATCAGAAAAAACGTTTGATGAGTATAATAAAGAAAAAAAAAAGAAACGGGGATAGGCAATCTGTAGGCCGCGCCGTCGTGCTGTTTCCTAAAAACTTTGCTACACGACGTCTGACTCCACCCTGGAATATAAATGGGTTCCGGCGACATAAGCATCCCATCTAGTGGGGGACTAGCAATACTCTTACATTAGATACTCCTAGATGATTACGTAAGAGGGACGTAAAAATAGTGCCATCAATATTAGCCTGCGAAAACATCCGTTCCGTTCCTCCTCGCTCTTCGCCGCCGGGGACGTTTCGCGAGGAGGAACGTCTGCGACTCAGCGGCAGAAATTCCATACTGATGACGCAAACCAATGTTTACATAATAAATCTAGTAGTCATGGGGTTCCAAATACAAATTTGTCCAATTTTACGTGTCTTCTGGTCGATTTTCGTAAAGTGTTGTGTTCATCTGCCAACGAACTCGAGCAAAACTCAAATACTTCTTCTAGAGAAGACTATATTTTGCAAATATTGACTGTTTTGTTAGAGATTCTTTGCGTTTACATTTGACCTTTGTGGCCTTTTGTCTTTTGTCTGTCATTCGTAAACAATAGCTAAAACAATGGAACTACTCCGTCGACCAATCAGCGCTTCTGACCGGATTTCGGACAGATTTTACGTCATCAGTATGGAATTTCTGTCGCTGAGTCGCAGACGTTCCTCCTCACGAAACGTCCCAATTGGCGAAGAGCGAGGAGAAACGGATGTTTCCGCAGGCTACATCAATATTAGTACTTTCGAGCTAAATACTTTGACACTCAAATAAAGTACATTTTTTCTTCATTCTAAGGCTTTCGAGTGTTAGAAACCACAGGTTTAATGACTTACACTAAGATGCAGACATTAGCACACAAGCGATAATGCGTTTTACTTCTAACTTCTGTTCCAACGAAAGGCTGTTCTTTCAGTAAGTTTTTTAGCCGCGGCAGTTGTTGTCCAACAGAGAGATTAGCAATCACGTTTACGGCAAGCGGCAAACGACAGATTCTAGTTGAGAATTTCTCAGAATAGAAAATAAGCAAAAGTAGGTCCGGGTGAACGTAGTCCTGAATAGGACTGTTGTTGTTGACAGTGACTGACGTTTCGACAACCTGCGCGGTAGTCATCTTCAGAGTCAAAGTGAGTTGTATCTCGTCAGTCGATGGTATTATACTCTGGTTATTGATCCGATTGGTCAATTACGTCGCAATGTTATTGGTCGTCTGTCAGTTAAGCCGTGATGTTATTGGCTATGAAGACTCGTAATCAGTAATTGGTGCGTTTCGATCCGTCTATTGTCACAGTTAAACAGTTGTCTATTGTTAGTCAAATTAATAAAAGAATTAGCAGAAAATAAGCAGTTAAAACCTGCCCAGAACAATTCTTATGGATAAAACTGGCGTGAAACTACTTATTTTTGGGTAGAAGTAATAAACAGTAAACGTAAATTAAGGGGAAAACTAGTTCACGTGGTACAAATTCACGTTTGCCGCTTGGCGTAAACGTGAATCTTAATCTCTGTTATGTCAAGCACTAGAGTCCTTTAGATTCGAGGACGGGAACGACTGTACTAAGAGTACAAGATTTGATTTAAAGTTTTCGCGTATTGTCAAAAAATAGACACCCTGGAATGTCTCACTGTACTTTTTTTCACCAGAAAAGTAGGCACTGTTATCTTTATTGGAGGAGGTTCAGCCCTCTTCCAGTAGCAAAACGATAAAACTTCTAGCTTTTAATAACTTGTTTCCGCCACCATGACTACCCTTAGTAGAATGAAGACGGCTATCACTTTTTCCCGCCAAAATGACGCTGGCTCACAAGCGAGCACTACACTCTTTTTTTTTTTGTAAGAATATATTTTATAAGAATATCGAGGCTGAAATTTACAAGGATCTTTTAAGAATAAAGCCGAGGCTGAGATTTTGAAAAGGATAGATATAATTTTGCTGTGTGTTGAAACATCTGTAAATACAATACAATTTTATGTTTTTAACTTAACGGTATAAAATTATTCCTTTCTCTGAACGGCGAAACTAGCCAACAAAACGAAAAAACCTGGACTAGCTATAACAAAATGTTCAACGCTAATGACAGTTCGATGAACGGTACATGTAATACGTCTAATACATATGTACAGTATTCAGCACAGATCTAGATACCAAACACTTGTAATTGATACCCCAATAAATTCTAAAACGGAAATGTCATAAGCTATAATTTAAGAATAATACAAGAATATTTTCAGCCTAAAATCGGCAGAAAAATAAGAATATTCAGCCTGGGCCGGAAAAACAACATTCTTATAAAAAAAAGAGTGTATTTAGTATTGCAGAATCACGTTTACGGAAAACAGCGGACGCGAATTTGTACCACGTCAATTGTCGTTTACTGTTCGTTACTTCTACAAAAAAATTACTAGTTTCAAACCAGGTTTATCCAAAAGAATTGTTTGGTACAGATTTTATCTGCTCAACTCTTAATTTGACGAATTCTCAAGTCGCTATTTGTGGTAAACGTGGCTCTAAATCTCTCTACTGAGAAAATCTTGTTCTCGTGGTCGTCCACGTCTTAGAAACTTAAGGTCTCTACTGTGAGCATTCTTATTGCTAAGTACACAATTAACTCTCACCCTGTATTGTATAGGTACGATGAACTCATTGGGCAACGTCATCATTGGGTCATTGGGTTTCCCTGTTGCGTACAAAATATACTGTTAACATCCGCATATTAGAGCACACAATTTCGGAGGTCAGGCTGATTGAGTTCTTATTTATCGAGTGCTTAATGACAAATCAGCCTCAAAATGTTCTTAAAATGTTCTTAAAATGTTCTTAAATTTTTAGTTAGTAATACTATCCAAAACATGTTTCTAGAGGAATATTTAGCATATTTTAGGAATATAAAATAAACAATTATTCTGTAATTTGATTATATTAACAAATGAAGTTATCTGACGGCAAACATAAACTTACATGTTTTGTAGTTATGACACTTTTTCCATTTTATAAGAACATGTTACAATTTTCAGGCTGATCTTGTCCTTATAAAAATGGGGCTTTATTGGCCAAATTTCAGCCTGGTGTTCTTAATCCATTTGTTCTTATATGCGGGTGTTTACTGTAGTGTAAGTTGTTAGAGCAGCCTGCAGCCCACCCCCCCCCCCCCCCCCCCCCCAGGCAAACATTAACACTTACTTCTCACTTAGGGAAAAATGTTGGCTTAGGGAAAGGGTAGGTGGGCAGTTTCTCAGAAACCTAACTTGATTGAACTAGCTGTGGTATAGGTTAAGGGTTCCAAGGTCCCAGTGGCACATCCCCACCCAGAAATTCCTAAAGTACTCCCCCCCCCCCCCCGGCCGAGGGGAGTTTAAGGAACCACGTCAACCGGAAGTGAGACGCTTTGTCCAAGAAAAAAAACTAGTTCAAAAAATATTAAGGCTTAGCAACACTTTGGAAAATGAGAGATTTCACAAAAATCACCGAGGGGTACACATTAAGGTACAATTTAAAAAAGATAACGGGATCGAATGTTAGTTTACAATCTCAACCTGAATATTTGAATTTTGAAAAACTAAAGAGCAAAGTACTTACGACCAAATCTGACAAGACAAAACTCCTTTGTTCCCATACTCTCCAAGGTTGCATCCAGACTTATGGGAACGCCTGGCTCTGACTGCTTTTCCAACACATATTCTTTGGCTAGAATAAGAAGTCAGGTTTACAAACAATCCTTCAGTATTTTTCAGTCCTTTAGTTTGGACAGGTGAACGAAGAAAGGAGGACAGGAAAGGAGAAAGGCTGGGATTAATGGAAAAGAGGAAGGGAGGGTAAGAAAAGAGTTGGTAAGGGAGGAGTGCGAAGGGAATTAAGCGGCAGAAAATTGGAGTAGTGGAATGAAGGATAAACAGGAAGGAAAGGAAGAAGAGGCGAGGAGAATGGAGAGAAGAAAAGAGGAAGAATAGGATTAATGGAAGAGAGGGAGGGAGGGTAAGATTGGTAAGGGAGGAATGGGAAACAAAGGGGAAGAGACTTGGAGTAGTGGAAGGAAGGTAAAACGGGAAGGAAAGGAAGAAGAGGCGAGGAGGATGGAGAGAAGAAAAGAGGAAGGATGGGATAAATGGAAGAGAGGGAGGAAGGGTAAGATACGAGGTGGTAAGGGAGGAATGGGTAAGAAAGGGGAAGAGAATTGGAGTAGTGGAAGGAAGGTAGAACAGGAAGGAAAGGGAGAAGAGGCAAGGAAGATGAAGGAAGGGAGAGAAGAAAAGACGAAGGGTGGGATTAACGGAAGGGAGAGAGAGGGAGGGTAAGAAAGGAGTTGGTAAGGGAGGAATAGGTATGAAAAGGGAAGAAAATTGGAGTAGTGGAAGGAAGGTAGAACAGGAAGGAATTGAAGATGAGGCAAGGAAGATGAAGGAAGGGAGAGAAGAAAAGACGAAGGATGGGGTGAATGGAAGAGAGGGAGGGAGGGTAAGAAAGGAGTTGGTAAGGGATCAATGGGTATGAATGGGGAAGAGAATTGGAGTAGTGGAAGGAAGGTAGAACAGGAAGGAAGGGGAGAAGAGGCAAGAAAGATGGAGAGGGGGGGAGAAGAAAAGAGGAAAGGTGGGATTAATGGAAAAGAGGAAGGGAGAGTAAGATAGGAGGTATTAAGGGAGAAAAGGGGTAAGAAAAAGGAATAGAACAGGAGTAGTCGACGGAAGGTAGAGAGAAAGAAAGGGGAAAGAGGAAAGGAGGATGCAGTGAAGAAGAGAAAATCAGAGAAAGTGAAGAGAAAGTGAGGAAGGAAGAAGAAAACGAAGAAAAGGCAGTAGCTAAGCCTTAGAACTGTGACGTGTAACATCATAAAATGCGAACCTGTTCGTTTAAGGCCTCTCTTCTTTTTTATTATTTCAAACACTCGCTTCATTTGGGCGTTCACACTATCCACCTTTACTTTGGAAAAGCCATGCTGAGCTTCATACCTAAATGCATAAAACGTGAAATTAGGTAGGCACTTTCACGTCGTAAGGGACCTTACGATCCGACAATGGCGACGTCCATGAAAACGTCGCTGAAAAATAGACTCTGCATCCTTTCAAACCATTCGGCGATTATCCCACGTCGCCCAGTTTCTTAAAAAAAGGGAATTTATCTTGGAGCTGAAGAGAGGGTGCCGCACCCGAGTTCAGACAGAGATGGCAGAATTTATTGCCTTGCCTTTCCAGTCCACACGTCGTAGTCGTGCAGGGACGGCAAAGAAATGTACAAATAAGCGTGACGCACGTGCAGAGATGATGTTTTGCTAACTAAACCTATTGCTTTTTGACGTTGCCGTTGCCCTCGCCGTCGTAGTTTCGTAAGGTCCCTGTAGTCGTGCATCGACGGCAAAGAAATCTACAAAAAGGCGTCTTCACGTGCAATGTTATTGTTTTGTCAATCTAAACCTATCGCTTTTTTGACGTTCTCGTTGCCGCCGCCGTCGTCTTTGCTTAAGCTCCCTAATACAGGGAGACGACGGCAGTGAAAATGTCGCTAAAAAATGAATTTGGGTCCTTTCAAACTTTGTCGCGTCTATGGGAACCTATCAATGTCTCCTGGAGTGAATTCTTAAGGACTTTATCCAGGTTCAAAAAGAGAGAGGAAAATTCGTCGACGTACGTTTGTCGTCGTTCGCTCACGTCCTCTATAAAACGCCGCCTATGGAGGTAATACTTCGTAGTGGTGCACTGGACGTCAAAGAAATGTACTAAAAAGCGAGACAGACGTGCTGAGCTGTTGTTTTGATCATAAAAATAATTGTTTTTTGACGTCCTGGTCGTCGTCGTCGTTGTCGTTGCTTGAGCTCGCTAGTAGAGAGACGACCGGACGGCAAAGAAAACGTCACTGAAAATGCATTAAATTTTGCGATCTTTCAAGCTTTACCGTACCTGCTCATTTTGTCAAATGCAAACGAATTTTCCTGAAGATGAATCTTTGGGGACCGCAATCAAGTTTAATAGAAAGAAAAAGAAAAACTCGCCGTCGTGCGTTATTGTCCTCCATAAAACGTCGCATCAGGAAATTTCACGTCCCAGTCGTGCAGTGACGGCAACGAAATGTACCACTGGGGTGCTACGTGTCAAAAAATTGTTGTTTCGCTTACTGTAAAACCTATTGCTTTTTGACGTTCTTACTGTTGTCGCTGTTGTCGTTGCTAAAAACCCTCCATTAACCAGGCTTAGTATGTGACTGCTTTCATACTTACACTGTTATGATGACCCCAGATGAGGGTTTTGGAGGTGCTGGCTTGGCAGGACTTGCGTCTTTCTGAAAACCAAGCAAATATTTTACACTTTAATTCACTTCCCTTTAGCATCCATGTTTCCGGGATGAAGTTGCTAAGAATTTATCCAATGATTCAAGAGACAGAACCGGGATTGTGCAGCATCATTGACACCATCAAGAAAAAGGCTGATTTAAACTAAAGAAATGTTTGCCTTGTGGCTGTAGTAAAAAAGATCAAAGGTAACAGAAAACAAAATACCTGAACTAACGCCAAGCACGGGAAATCAAATTTCGAAATCGGTTCTTTGCTGTCGAGAGCTTAAAAGAAAGAACAGTCAAACATTACCATCTGTTCTAATCTTCTGGTTCGAAAGGTATGACAGTAGTTATCTATTTGTCTTCAAAGTGACATGTTGGGGAAAGTGAGGGGAAAGAAGGAGAAGGAGACAAACCCCTCTCACCCTTCCCCCCTGTTTACTGGCGTTTCCTTGTTTTGCCTTTGCACTGCTCCCCCACCCCCCACCCCCCCCCCCCCCCCGCCCCCGCCTCCGAAAAAGTCATTTCATCACTTACAAAGCGTTTTCACTCACATGGTCAGCAGCTATGTAAATTTATTGAAAAAAAAGAGAGTTTTTACATAAGAAAAACGTATTTTGATCCAAAGGGGATAATTATACCTTTCTGGGAAACTGCCTACTTACCCCTCCCCTAAGCCAACTTTAACACTTACTTTTCACTTAGGGCAAAAAGTTGGCTTAGGAGAGGGGTAGGTGGGCAGTTTCCGAGAAACGTATAATGATCCGAACTTTCTTACATAAGAAAAAGGTCCAGCTCCCACAGGATTAATTTTTTAGCAACAGAACGGGAACGTCAGCTGACGACGGCGCGCGCAAATCAAACAATTGGCTTGACCAATGGCTAAGCGGCAAATCTAGCACCGGAAGTCGAACTTAGTCCTTTCCGCGCGCTTTCCCGTCGTCAAATGACGTTCCCGTTCTGTTGCTAAATCAGCCTAATATGATGAACGTGACATCATGTCTAATTTGCTATTTCCTCGCAGTCCCTCGTGATTGTCGAGCAGAACAGGCGGGCGGGCAGGTTTATTAGGCAATCTCTTTCACTGCCATAGATTTTATCCATACTAAGTTCTAAAAACTGAAATGTTTCAAGCAATTGCTGACAACAGGGAGCTTAAGCAAAGACGTTCTTGAGCGACGCACGTCAACCGGAAGTGAGGCCTTCTCCCTTTTTGTCTGCCTTGGCGCTAACAAATTTGTATTGCTAAGTTTCTTTTCTCTTATAAAGACAATTTACCCGAGATTTTCAACCAAACCACTGCCCAATGACGCAAAAAGTCCACTTCCGGTTGACCTCCGTCGCTCAAAACCACCGTTGCTTAAGCTCCCTAATTTCTGTTCATCCCTTACCTGGAAAATCAGTGTCAACTTCACCGTCTTCCTCAGCAATATGCAAGGAGCAGGACTTTATATCATGCTAATGAAAAACAACGAAGTCAGCTTAACACCTAACAAACTTGGGATGAACTCACTTCCCAGGACTTAACACCTACAAACAACCCAAACCTAAGAAGTACCTTGTCTCCTTCACAGCCGTTATTAGGGTCGTCACGCAACGCTCGGAAGGAGCGTTAAGTGCCGACCATAGTAACGGCTGCGAGGGAGACTATACCATAACACCATAATGCACCTTGTTTACCCTCAACCACTTGTTACCCCTTGTTGCCCCTTGTTAGCCCTTGCTTCCCTTGTTACCCCTTGTTACCCTTCTTACCCATGTTACCACTTCTTCCATGTTACCACTTGTTACCCCTTGTAACCCTTGTTACCCTTGTTACCCTTGTTACCACATGTTACCCCTTGATACCCTTGTTACCCCTTGTTACCCCTTGTTACCCTTGTTACCCTTGTTACACCATGTTACTTATGTTACCCCTTGTTACCCTTGTTACCCTTGTTACCCCTTGTTACCCTTGTTACCCTTGTTACCCCATGTTATCCCTTGTTACCCCTTGTTACCCCTTGTTACCCTTGTTACCCCTTGTTACCCCTTGTTACCCCTTGTTACCCCTTGTTACCCTTGTTACCCCGTGTTACCCTTGTTACCCTTGTTACCCCATGTTACCCCTTGATACCCTTGTTACCCCATGTTACCCTTGTTACCCCATGTTACCCTTGTTACCCCATGTTACCCCATGTAACCCTATGTTACCCTTGTTACCCTTGTTAACCCCTTGTTACCCCATGTAACCCCATGTTACCCTTGTTATTCCATGTAACCCCATGTTACCCTTGTTAACCTTGTTACCCCATGTTACCCTTGTTACTTCTTGGTCCCCCATGTTACCCCTTAACTTGTTACCCCTTGTTCCCCTTGTTAGCCCAAAAATAATGAATAAATAGATAAATAAAAATCTGCATGACCATTGTCCTTGATTCAGTTCTGGCGACGACTGTTATACCTAGTTGACATGAATGGAACAGTCATGTAGAAATTCTTATGCACCTTCAGACTACAGAAAATTCTAGGCAACATTTGCTTCTTCGAACAGATATCTTACAGAAAACAGTCCTTGGGTGCCCCTGATTGTTAAATCAGTGGCAAATGCACAAAGGAACTGGGCCAAGTTAGCTCTTGCAAAAACTTTTGCAAAGACTTCTGGGACACGCCAGTCCGTTATTGGCTATTGTTTTTTTTTTTCTTTTGAAGTTTGATTGGTCACTTATCTTTTTTTCTCGTTCCAAATATGGTACATGCGAAATTAATGTTCACAAGCATCGGACAAAGCAAACATGTGAGAGTAACAAGTTTTAATATCTCAAAAGTTTCTGCTTGAAGACAAGCTTTACCTTCAATGGGGGTTGCCGCCCTTCACTTGTGTATTTGTACATGATTAGTCCAATCAGATCCTGAACACATGCATTGACTGGATCCTGAACACTGGCATTAGCTGGAAGAACAGATCCCCAAAAGCCATTCATTCATTCGTTTTATAAAGAGTCAAATAAAGGGAGTAAAGAAAGGCAGGGACCAACTCTAGGTGTCTGTTTTACAGAGGTGTGCGTTCTGTAGAGGTGTCCGTTATAATAGAATCAACTGTAGTCTGCTCAGAGAACGGGCACTACAGGGAGCACTTGGAAGAAGATTATCCAATCACAATGGTTTTTAAAAACAAAAGATTCTAAAGTTTCTCAAGTTTCAATAACATTCATGAATTTGAGGGCTCACATAAGTTCAAATGGTTTCAAAGTTTTCAACATTTGCACAGATGAACATTGAATTTTATTGGTCCATTTGCAAAAAAAACTTAAGAATCTTTTGTCTTCAAAAAATGTTGTGATGGATAATCTTCTCCCAAGTGCCCCAGTTCCAGTAGGCCCACTTTAAAATGCAGGGGCAGATAAATGATTTTGCTCTATTTCAACACCAATAAACCACATAGTTTTTTTTTTTTTGCAGAATACCAGTTGTATTAGAAAACCGCAGGTCATCTCAGGGGAGGGTGCGCACCCCCTGCACCCTCCCCCTAGATCCGCCCCTGAATGGTATGTTCAAATGTGATTAAAGGTCATCTTACCTAATACTGTACAACATGTAACAATCATTGGCATGGCTCTTTCCTCCTAAAAGAAAGGAAAATTAATTCAAGAAGTAATTGAATCACATTAAAATGAGCTATTGAAAAAGTAAATTTTAATGTAAAATAATATAGTTTGTAAAATTAATCAAAAATGTAGTACAACATGCATTACATGATGTACCATGCACTACAAGAAAATCATGTAGGGTAGGGATTGAAAATAATGCTATTGTACATTACTTTTGGATCTGGTTGTGCCAAATGACAATTTTGTTTTGCTAAGGACAGGGCTTCTGATATTTCGCGTGGTCACGGAGCTGCGAAATCCAGGCAAATCCACGAAATCCCGCGAAATTCACAAAAACATGCAAAATACCGCGAGACTCGGACGGGTAGAAATCTTATCAAATACATGTCTGTACAGCAATTTTGAAACTTGTCTCAGCTACTGGGGGTATTTACTTGCCTTAAACTCACAAACTGATCTCAAAACTTCGTCACGGAAACATGCAAACAACGTTCCAAAACTACCAGGTGTAAATTATGTTGTGAAAAACTAGGCACTAGCCATGATGTTAAAGACTTTGCCAATGGTTCATTTCTGGAGCACATTGTTGTTGAAAGAGCAAATGATGACCTCTGTTAGAAAAACATTAAAAACGCCGGTCTGATCAGCAAAAAAAACCGATCAATTTCTAGCGAAATTTGCCCTGAAATAACCACAAAATCCACCATTTTTATACCAATCGCTTTCAGGCCAAGTTTGCCCCAAAAATTCCCACAAAATTCCCACGAAATCGTTCGATTTTTCCGCGATTTTGTCCCTACAAAAACCCGCAAAATTTGAATTTTTTTTCTGCAACCTATCACAAGCCCTGTAAGGAGGGTAAAGAATTGGCACCAAATATTAATTAATATAAAATGAAAGCAGAGGCTTGCCTTATGCTCATTTATTTTTGAGTCTCTTGGCATTTATACTGATCTTAATTCAACTGCTTCTGTGGTCGATCACATTCCCTATAATACAGTATTCTTACCTCTGACTGCATGGTCAAAAAAATTTTGTATTTCTTAGTGGTATACATGTAGGAGTTTTGGTATGCCTGCGATAAGATAAGACAAGGACAAAACTGTTTGATCTTAACACAAAGGCAATGCTTACGGCAAAGCATAGCAAAATATCTTACTCACTGGTAAATGTAGTGGGGGGGGGGGACACTGGTCATTAACAAATACATGTACTTGCGAGGGGCTTTACAACATATTTTATGTACTATAACAAAAACTAAAGGTAACTGGGATTCTCCCATTACTTGAAATGCAAGGCAGTTCAGAAGGAAAACATGGCAGTTTATCATGGGTCGTGATGGTCTCCTTTGCAGCATTGTGTGACTCTGCCCCTTGGGGCTGTGAAGGAGACTAGGGTTGTGAGTGTGTGCATTGAAACTAAACTTATCCAATAGGAGTTTTATCAAATAACTTCACAATAAAGTATCTGTTCTATACCTAAAAGCCATAAAAAGATAAAATTACAAAAATATAATGCTTGCACTGTACCTCAAGTGTTACTTCACAGCTCAGTACACTAGCATACATTGTACACACTTTTCAACCCCAAGTCTCGACTTCAGTAGAGTTGATAATTACAGTCTAACCCTGTTCTATGGATGACTGGGGAAAAGCACTTACAGTTTCACTAAATTTAACCCACTTAATATGGAAACGCATTAATGCTGACAATGGACACTTGTTTCTTACCCAAAAAATGGATTCTCAAAGAAAGTCAACCTTGTTTACCTAATGTAGACAATTAATTATCAGCTGTGTTTTGTAATAGATCTTTCCTTATTTCAGTTGACAGCATGTCAACATTCTCAGTGCTACAGTATAAACTCGGGTAGGATGATTTGTAAAACAACAATTTCAGACTATTTTGGCATCAAACAAGTTACGCAGAGAAACCAGAAACCAGAAACTTTTCTCTCAACTTACCTCTCCATCAAACTTTGAGTATTCTAAGAATGGGTTGTTAGGTTTGCCAATAGATTCCTCCAGCTGTCTACTAAGCTGAGAAACTGCAACTGTCTTACTTTTCTCTTGTTTTACTTCCCTCTTACCAAACACATCAGACAGATCTTCAGCTGAAAAAAACAAAAAAAGAAACAAGATTACATAAGACAGTCTTTTTTGCCTGCATATGGTGCCATCTGAGACCACACCAATGAATCAGGGTTTGCAAATTTTATTGATGAGTGGAGTCAGTGAATTTTGGAGTCATTTTGGAATATTTGGAGTCGAGTATCACAACGAAAACAGCCATTTTCAGACTTTCCAGTACGTGGTCCTGGCATGCATACACTATCGTGAGGGATACACAAATTAGCTGTGGCGGTCTGCTGACCTGGAAAGCTCAAATCCACGATGGCAATCATCGAGTAAACTTTGATCGTAGTTTACCCTCTGGAGCCAAAGTGGCTCCCTGTTTGTTACCGAAAATTTCTGGAGTCGAATTGACTCCCTCCCTAACCTCAGCGGAGTCATCTGAACAATTTTGGTGTAAAATACGCCAAATTTGGAGTATTTGCGAACCCTGGGTGAATGAAATGATCTCAGGACCAATCAAATGAAAGCAGCTGTTACTTTTGCCTCAATATTGCAACACATTCTCTTAGGGATCTAAAAACTCAATACGTACCACTCAAAGTACTTTTTTCGCCTTCCTTCCATGACACAGTCTTGCATTTTACTTCTGTGTTCCTAAAGATAAAAAGGCACAAGTTACTCATTAATGGGTGCAGATAATAACAGGGTTGTCACTAAGATTTCAAGTTGCCGGGTTAATACAACAGGTAGGCGGGGAATCAAACGGCTAGGGATTTCTTTTGGTTCTATTTTTCTTCCATTTTCCAATAAAAGTAGCCGGGGGCCACTCTCTTAGTAGCCGGGGAAAATCCCCGGCCCCCGGCTCTTGATGATAACCCGGTAATAAGGAGGACAATCATACAAATCCAAACAGCTGGTAAGTCACGATAATTTTGGTTGGACACAACAAGGATGTAGTCCTACTTTGCATCAAACCTTAAAACCTATTTCCTTTACTCCAACCCTTTCACTTCCTGATGTGACTATAAAGTCAAAATGAGACAAAAAATTCAAATTTCACTTACAATTGACATGTATAGGAAAATAATGAAAAAAAAAATAGTACTGCATGTACCATTTGAAATGTAATGCCAAAGAAGTTTGGCTTCCAAGGAACGCCTGTCAGATTAGAACACTTTTCGTGCACACTACATGACGTATCGAAGGACGCAACAAGACTGGACGGTATATTTGACTGCCGAAAGATTTTAACAGTCTGAATTTGAGCTATTTTGCTTTGTAAACGTCAAAACAGCACAAGAAAAAAAAACAAAGGAGTAAAATTACCGTTAGTGATGTTTATTTTTATAGCCAAATTCGGACTTAAAAACGAGTTTGCACAGCCTGGCCAGTAGCGGTAGGTTTTTCTTGTCACTGAAGAGTATAGCTTGTTGCCTGGCGCCGCTAGATCACAGCCTTGAGAAGGCATAAATTCATGTTTGCTTGTTCATATAGGCGTTGCTAAGTCGAAAATGTACTTAAAAAAAAAACAGAAATTCTAAAGGAGAGGGGGGTTCACGATTATGGAATTCTGAGGGCATGGGGGGGGTAACGCATTTTGGAATTTCCGAAGGCAAGAGGGGGTTAAAACATGGAAAACATGTCTCAAAATGAGACAAAAAATTCAAATTTCACTTACAATTGACATGTATAGGAAAATAATGAAAAAAAAAATAGTACTGCATGTACCATTTGAAATGTAATGCCAAAGAAGTTTGGCTTCCAAGGAACGCCTGTCAGATTAGAACACTTTTCGTGCACACTACATGATGTATCGAAGGACGCAACAAGACTGGACGGTATATTTGACTGCCGAAAGATTTTAACAGTCTGAATTTGAGCTATTTTGCTTTGTAAACGTCAAAACAGCACAAGAAAAAAAAACAAAGAAGTAAAATTACCGTTAGTGATGTTTATTTTTATAGCCAAATTCGGACTTAAAAACGAGTTTGCACAGCCTGGCCAGTAGCGGTAGGTTTTTCTTGTCACTGAAGAGTATAGCTTGTTGCCTGGCGCCGCTAGATCACAGCCTTGAGAAGGCATAAATTCATGTTTGTTTGTTCATATAGGCGTTGCTAAGTCGAAAATGTACTTAAAAAAAAAACAGAAATTCTGAAGGAGAGGGGGGTTCACGATTATGGAATTCTGAGGGCATGGGGGGGGGGGTAACGCATTTTGGAATTTCCAAAGGCAAGAGGGGGTTAAAACATGGAAGCTGTCCGGATATTTTCTGGAATTGCCCAATATGAATACCAGTGAATCACAAAACTGGAATGTTTTGTTGACTTTGTCCCAGCAATAAAATGCATATGTTATCCCTTTTGGGTCTAATTACAGTTTAAAATGACAGATTTCCACACCCCTTCCATATAACTCAACTTATGAAAACCCTTCCCCTTAAGGCAGGGCCTTCCTGTATAGGCCATTACAGGGAGTACACACCTCCCCCCCCCCCCCCCCCGGCACCCTCCACCCGGGACATTCACCCTGAAAGCAAAAGGCTTGATACACCTGATCACCTGATCTTTTACAGAGAGCTCAGAAATTATTTAAGAAAGTTTGGATCAGTTTACATGTAGTTACTCATCTTCAAAAGGATATGTTAATCACTGCTGAGCAGATTCAAAAGTCTACAAGACAATGTCCAAATTTGCTTGAGATTTCTTGGGACATTGGCAAAGTCATTTGCTAGCTTGCATAACTATGTGTTAATGAAGCAAGTTCCTGAAAAACAACACTCTTGCCATTAAAACAATGCTGTTTAACATTGTACCTCTCTCTCCTACCACGATCACCCTTTCCTTGGGACTTGGAATTCCTTAGACTGAGAATATCTGGGCTTACTGCAATATCAAATGACTGCGGATAACTTGGGAAGTCCAGGAATTCCCTAAAAACCATAAGGTGTTTGTAAATCAGTTAGTACTTAAAAGGGGCTACATGTACATGTCCTCAAAAGCTTGAAATGTAAATGTAAATGTCGCGATTGAGAGGACAAACATACACGTCCTCTTTACATAGCTTTCTGCAGTGGACTCGGACATCAGCATACTATTAAAGGGCGCCGATGGCAGCCGCTATCAGTCCATTTATGAGCCCACTGAACCCTCCCAACCCATGATGAGTGATGATGTAAGTGATGAAGATAGACCACAACACCGGGAACTACGTCCCCTACTCTTTTCGAATAGTGTGTGGGTTCTTTAATGTCCCACAGAGTTATATGTGAACAAGGTTTGTGAGACGGGACCTCCGGTTTATCATCCTTATCCGAGAAGACTTGAAAGTCTAATCATTTGCAGATGTCATTACAAAAGACAGCACTTTCTCCTCAGTTAATTTTAAGACCCTGAGTGTTGGTCCAGCCAGGATTCTAACTCGCGACCTCCCGCTCAGCAGACCGGCGCTCTCCCAACTGAGCTAACGGGGCGGCGGTTACTATTAACCCATTCGCCCCTGAACTGCCCGTAACCGCTCGTGCGGATCCACGTCCTTGCTACCCTTTGTGACGTCATCAGTTTTAACGGTCAAGGACAACTTTGTCTGCTAACTTGTGCAGAGTGAAGAGTTCTTTCAAACCATACCAGAATGAGCACAATTCAGTCAAGGACACTGGAGAAAGAGGCAAAAAACCATGTAACATTTACCTGAAAATCTCCATGAAAATCTTGTTCCATTGCCCACCTACCTTTCCTTTCACCTAATCCTATTATAAAGATCCTAAAGCTTTCCTAAAAACCATTCCCACCAAAATGAAGCCTATTAAATGCCCAGCAAGAGAAAAAAAAAATGACGCAAGACAAGCAAAAAAAGAGGGGAGGAGAGAAAGCGAAAAGTAA
Source organism: Porites rus (assembly GCA_964035705.1). Taxonomy (NCBI): domain Eukaryota; kingdom Metazoa; phylum Cnidaria; class Anthozoa; order Scleractinia; family Poritidae; genus Porites; species Porites rus. The sequence continues at coordinate 2,778,409 of OZ038004.1, read as the reverse complement.
AAGTCAAGACTGCTGTGTCACTTTTAAACCCAAAAACTATGTCGAAATTTTGCTTTCTGCGCATGCCCAAACTTCGCAAGCTGATATTTGGCATCTGGATCAGAAGGCCATGAAGTGTACAACCTGTAAACCGGTTTGTGGTAAGTTTTAGCTATTTATAGCACGACAGTGACCAGAAAACCACTTGACTAGCTTCAAAACGCGTTTTTCGGCAAAATCTCCAGGAGCGAATGGGTTAATATCATTTTAAAAAGCTAAAATGTGTCTTGTTTTGGTGATTATCATAGCACACAAATAAAAAAAATGTTTTCTGTTCCTTTTTCCATTTCAGTATAAGTGATGCTTTTATGACTTGGTCTAATGTAATAAAATGTTTCTGCCTGATCTCCAATGGGATTGGTTTTAAATGCTGCAGTCAATGCAAGTAAACTTGTGAACTATAAATGACAAAATATGCTAACCTGTCAATAGAATATCTCCCGATGAGTTTTTTCCGCTGCTTAATTGCTTTTTCATTCTCCAGTTCCTCATTCATTATCACTTGCTCACACATGCCTCATGTAAAACAGAATTATCATGTTAATTAAGGAAACACAACAATTTTCACTCTGAACTTACCACTTTTTATACAAATTCCACTTGCATTATAATAGTCCTAGTCCTAGGGGAACCAGAAGTTTTTTTTCTCACATGCAGTGATTGAATGCGGCAGGACTGTTTTGAGGTCTACTCTTTGCCACCGATCAGTTTCAGCCCATATTTGAACTGTTTGACACCACTTAATCTATCTTAAGTTGCTATTAATTTTTTCAAGACTATGTTGTTTGTAGGAATTTTACCCTGACACGGCCTCCGTAATGTTACACTTTATACATACATATACTCACCGGTATCATCAGTGATGACGCAGGAGTGACGAATATGAGCAATGATAAACTCGGGATCATCCAAGAATGCCATTTTTCAGTGCTGACTATAAGAATATCAGACAAGTATAGATAGTCTTCAGTATGGGATTCAAAATAACAAAATTGGAAGCAGCATATAATCAATGATTAACCATCAGGAATAACTACAATACATAATCGTTATCGTCATCATCACTATCATGACAAGATGGTCAAATTGCAATTAAAATGTCAATTAAAAGGTTATAAACACCGCACTCATTTTCCAGGCTTAGTGTTACAGTGCTCAACACTAACTTTTTTGGACACTAGGTAATGGGCTAGTGAGTGGAATTAATCAATAGCCCATGAGGACTAGCCACTGGTCAAATAAAAATCCCTAAAGATCCAGTGGGTAAGGAAACACTTTTCTCCTTAATATATAATTACAAATAATTTTTGCGATGAAATAAAGACAAATAAACAGTTGCTGTGTTATCTTTCTTTGTTTTAGTGGAAATTTTATCTTATGCAAGATTTAACACATTTCCTATAACTTCTAGGGTAACACTGAAGAAATAAAAGTCGGAGACTCCGCCAACGCACGTGAAAAGCGTCGAAACATATAATAAAGCTTAAAGATTCTGGAATATCCGAACATTCGTGTCATTGCACTTTTGTTTAAAGCTCATGTAACTTTAAGTAATAAATTTTGGACCTTACAGGGGAATCCAAAAAGAGGAGTTACCCTAAAGATAAACTGACTTAAAACTGACTTATCTCCCTGAAAGTTCTAAGTCTGGTGTTAACTTAAACTCAGTATTAATAAAATACTGCCGAAATATCGAATTTAGTTTAATACCTTTTGGGTCAAACGTCCCGATTTTTATCAAACAGCTATTCCAAAGTTGGCTATTCCTTTTCTTTTAAAGATCAGAATCTCCTTACTACTCACCTCGTTTTTCTCTGACAAGCAATATTAATGCCAGCAGTTAATTTATCATCTTCTACATCGAAGGAAACAAACAAACGAAGACGTCTTGGCCGCCATATTTTTTTCTCTCTCTGATTGGGAGCCTCCGCTGACAAACAGTTTACGCTCATCATCATCATGTTACGAATCTAGGGAGGGTAGGGTGAAGTGGGGTGGGTTGGGGTATGAGGCTGAAAATTCTTACGTATTGCTCATTGATAACTAACATGTTTTAACATTAGCTTATTGATTTGATTTGACTAACTAACTAAAGGTGATTTTCTTGAAGATCACTTTTCTGTTTCAGGAGCTATTGTTTCTAAACCAAGGACACAAACATCACATTTACATGTGTCCAGCGGCCATCGGTACAATTTAATAAATCGACAACCACATTTTTCAAGTTCCTTTAAAGTCCCCTTAACACATCTATCTCGGTTGTTCACTTAGCTTTTCCCACCAAATCACACATGCTCCCACCCTAGCCCCCCCCCCCCCCCCACCTTCCTGCTCCAGTGGTTTTACTGTCTGCTTCTTATCTGGGCTCATATATTGGGCTTATTTATCCTCATAAGGGGTTTTATGAGGTTTTATTAATGGGTTTTTCACCGGAATAGAAAAAGCACCATGAAATAAGCAATCACCCAGTGATGATCAAAATACTCTTTGCATTCACTGGTCTTAAATCGAGCAAAACTTTAAAATAAAACAAACTCATTTCAATATAGCCTACACGTAGGCTAACTTCAATACAAGCTAGAGGAGGGTTTTTATCCGGGGGATCTTATAATCGGACAAATTGTCTTGTTTACAGCTAGATGGGTCTTTAACTGAGCCGGGTATTTGGTAGTCTTGTGGTGATCTCCAGATCTAAATCTCTGAAGCATTGGTAATGAATGGGTCTTGGGAGCTCAAAGTCTTGGCAAATCTTGTATTTTCCACCCAACTTGTCCTTGAAATAAAAAAATATTCAGAGACACTCCAGTTTACAGTAATTTATTGTTCGACAAACAATGAACCAGACAAAATTATGGATTAGTATAAATAAGGTACCAGTCAGTGCAGAGAGAACTATTTAAGTTGACATCACTCATTCTTTTCTGAAATCATCTTAGTATAATTTCTCTCACACAACTCAATTTTATCAATTAAATAATTTCTGTTGCATATACTCTGGTAAAGATCAGTCTTAAACACACAAACATTATCAAATGTTGCAGGATCTACGCTAGTGAAACTTCTCTCTTTAGCTAACAATAAGTTAATGATGCTGTCCGCAGGTTCCCATGGACGAAAATTATCATCCAACATGATGTGCTGAACCGATTTGTCACCAAGATCAATAAACAGGGGCTTTGCTGCTAGCGAATGAAAATGTTGTGACTTCCACCACTCATAATCATCAACAAATAACTTAACACCATGTGTTTGACTAAAATATTTGTAGATGTCATAGAAATTTGAAAGCACCAGTTGATCTTCTGGACATTTCAGAGTGATTTGGTTGCTTGATCGCATTACCTTCCCTGCAGTAAAATTCACCATATGTGTTGAATTATCCACAGGATCCCCACTTACATGGGATTGCTGTGGCTCTTCTGTACAAACAATAACATTTCTTCCATCCAGGTAATCTTTGGTTGCTTGTAGCACCACTTGGCCGTCTCCACCAAAAGTACGAAAAACAATAGCAAATTCTCTTTTACTTTCTATCACATGGTCTAAAAGCTTGTAGAAGGATGGCACAATACAATGATGTTGTATCCCCTTTTGGTCTGCAAAAGAAGGGAGATCATTACCATTCCAACTTCTGATGTTCCCGGGGAATTTGAGTGCATCCATCATATTCTCATAAAATTGTCTGAATGGCTGTCCAACTTCCTCTTCGGTAAACTTCCGGATGTGGCCTTTAAACTCGCTTCTTGGTTGCCCACTGTACTTAGCTTGAGCGTATCTGTAATAGGAGACCATGCTTTCTTTTGGCGGTCCTTCATGTAATGTGCTATGATCACCGATCCACTCTCCAGATTGGACAACCTCCCCCCAAGCTACATCAGTGAGATATTCATTCAAAGCCTGTTCGGGTGTCACCGCCTTTGTAATGGAATCACCGATGAAAATTGCGTTATTCACGTCCAGATGTAAAACGAGCTTTCGAGGTTTGCCGGCATCTTCTCGGGTTACCATCGCGACACCGCTGCAGTCAAAAGAAAAATAGAGTTCCAATTGACCCCCTCTTGATTATTAAATCATCTTCCATAAGCGTACTAAGCTGAACATTATACTAACAATTAACAAGCACGGCAATGAACTTCAGAGCTGTCGTACATGAACAATTTGCTCGTTGCAACCTTTGCTCGTTGCCAATGGGTTCATACTACGTATAAGATCAAACAAACCGTCCAAATATACTTATGCAGTACCAGTCCCAATCGGCCGGTTCTGTTAAATAAATAAATAAATAAATAAATAAATAAATAAATAAATAAATAAATAAATAAATAAATAAATAACGCATTTACTTCGAGTACCGGACACAGATGACGTAAAACAAAAAAAAACAAAAACCAGGAAACAATATCGAGCAGATTTTTCCCTGAACAGAAAACAAAGGTAAGAGGTCTTATATTTTACGTCATCTGTGTCCGGTACACTAAGTTTTGACCAATAAAAATCTTTGTGCGAGTGATCCTCTTTTAAAGTACCTTTCAGCTCAAGATCGCAAAGTACACGTGTTATAACTTGACCTTGTTGAAATTTCCGGCTTTCTGCGAAAGTAAGTTAGTAATCAAACCAAAAATGCTAAGTGACTTTTGTAAGCCGCGTGGCACGTGCACCGCCAGGCCATCCCAAATTCTTCAATAGTTTGTTAATCAGACATCCATGTTTCTTCATTTGTGTTTGTAAGAGTTTTTCGGCTGTAACTAAAGCCAAGTAAGGTCTGATCAAGGCATTTTGAAAGGAGCTATTAACCGTAACAGCCACAGAGAATGAATCAGAATGCATGAGTCTGATAGTCTAATTAATTAACCTTGACATTTAAAAATGCACAAAAGAAAAATCTTTATTAAAATAAAGATTTCTCGCGAAAAATGCTTTGTGTTTAAGTGTTGATATCAATCCATGGTAATACAATTTTCATTTATATTTCCGGATCTGATGTATTAGTCACAAGGAAATACACGTCAACAAAAAGTAAACCTTGGCTCGTCTGACGCAAAAAAGCCTCCACAACGCCCCCGGAAGTAATGATTTCATAATATTTCACGCCCAAATTTAGACGCCACAGACCATATATGGTTGCTGTCACGGGGGCTTGTCACGGTTTATTGTCTGGTCAAAGTGAAGTCACCGCTCGGATTTAAGTCACGGAGGATAAATTTGCGGCAGTCGTTATTCCTGGAATTGCTGAACGGAAGCAATGCACGTATAAATTCGAGGAGATGTCGGTAGCTTAGATTTTACAAGGCAGGATAAAGTGATTGAGGTTTTGGGGATTAAACGGCGGCGTGAACATGGGATTTATACGAGTAAAATTGATCGAGGTGGAACCGGCGGCTAGCTGGTCGAAAAATCCGCATCCATTCGAATCTTATTGTGCTGTGCACATAAAAGAAGCAGTCATGTCTGCAACCCAAGGGATCTCTTTGGTTCAGAAGAAAAAGACTATCTATCCTGAGTGGAATAAATGCTTTGACACTCATCTTTACGATGGCCGCGTCATAACGATCGTTGTTTTACAAAAGCCAAGTGGAAGAGTCATCGCCGAAGTTTCCATCGGAGTTCAGTTTTTAGTCGATCAATGCAAACGTGACACTCATGGATTTTCTAGCGTTTGGGTAAGTTGGATGAATTTTACAGTACAGTATTTTTCTTTAGAAAGTATGCTACATATTGGCACTGTGGGAAGCTATAAAAAGCAATCAATCTTGTATTAGAAAGCGCATGTCTCGTACTTGTCTCCGAATAGACTGAATTCATAATATCAAAATAACATTTGTTGATTCGTACATTTTAAGCGAACATGCCCTTTAACTTAACTGTAGTTTCGATTTCCTTGTTTCCTCTATCCATTTTTTTAAAAATTTGATCTTAAAACAGTTGTAAAAAGTACATGTATCTTGAGAAGCGAAAGAGCTAGTGGAATGTTTTGGTCACAAACGAACAAACAGCTTGCATAGAATGAAAATCATCAAGATTCGAAGCAAGATTTGCATACGTCGTATACATTAATCAATAGTTGACGTTAAGCTGTATCATTTGTTCAGTTCAACTTGTGTGGATTCTGTATTACAGACTGCGATAACGGCACACCCTTAAACATTTATGAATCTAAGAATGTTCGCTTTGGTTATTCACTATAATTACATTTTCTATTTTAATCACCAGTTTTTTGACACTTTATTCCTTTTGTCGACAGTTAATTATCGTTATTGTCAGTTGAAATCAATAGCTTTGATATTAAATTTGATTGCATCTGCGATTGTACTTGTAGAAGAATGCTTTGTAAAACTCTTAATGGACTTCATTTTTCAATTATAAATTTATTAAATGAACCCAGGTGATATAATTTTTTTCTTCGCTATCATTGGGTGTAATTTTATTTATATTGTCAAGTTATCCTGGTCGAATAGCTGGATTTATTATCTAAACACTAATGGAATACCAGGTGGGCTTTGTCATGTTATTATTAGATCCAAAATTGGTGATGAATTCCACCATTTGTTGAAATGTACCCACTCATCACTTTCTCATATAAGGGGTATCTTCTTGGAGAGCCTATACTCGATAAACAGTAATTTTACGAATATGTCTTGCAAGGCACTATTTTTATATATCATGTCTATATGTGCGATGAAAACATCATAAATCTCAGTGCCTCTTTTTTTTGAAAATATCTAAATTGTTATGCATCCGAACTCTAATTAAACTTTCTTACCATAGGAGTAGCATAGAAGCCGTACGTAGCCAAGTAATTTTTCTTTTATGATAATATTCAGTTGTTCCTTTCTTTCTTACTTAACTTTTATTTTACTTTTTTCATTTGTCATTGTTTTGGTACTGAAATCTTCGTGTCAAAGATAAAGTCAATAAAGTTGTTACTAATTATGCAAACATGAATTATTAACAAGGTAACGTCACATGTGGAAAGATCACCATTGCTGTGGCTACAAAATAAATCATACCTTTCGCAGCAAAGTAGTATTAAAGTGAAATGGTTTGATATTACACTTGTGTTTGTATAATAAATAGAACATGACATGGCTGCTTGGAGACACAAACTTTCTATCCTCGTGTATCTCCGTGCAGCCATGTAATATCCTCTATATATACCCATACACAACATGCATGTTATAGCAATACTTTTCTCTTCAGTTGTGAAACTATAAAAGTGCATTAATGTTCACCACATAGGCTATATGAAAAGCGAAAATCTAGGCTGGGCACCCTGGATTTCATGGGTTTGGGCCACTGGGTTCAGATCCCTACAGTTTTTCTTAGCAGCACAGCTTTGTATTCCATCATAAGACTTGGCAAGTACTGTATGTCTACTCCCCTATGAGGCTTTACTGGTTTGAATTCACCTACCCTGTTGGAAATTTCACATTATTGCATGTAGGTTTTTCCCGTCTCCTTTGTTGACCTTCCATCAGCCAATTGTGTATGTTTTCTGTGACCACACATTTAAAGAAACTGGCACCATTCAGTTACATGCATGGGTTAAAATCAAATTACCATTTGAAGTAAGATGTCAATCTAAAATTAAAGTGAAAGGTTGTGTTTATTATTAAACATGTCTGTCACTGGGTGCACATTATAGCCATTTTCAAGTGTGGTCTGTTTTAACAACGTTATTATCATTATACTGCCAGCTATAAAAAAATCATTTTTTGTTTTAATTTCATTTCATTTAATTTTTTTTCATATTATACAGCTTGATCTTCAACCCACTGGCAAACTACTTGTCCAAGTCAGGCATTTTATTGAAGTCATAGGTAACAATCAATAACTGAATGAGTGTGAAAAGTAAATTAAAATAATAGCTGGTCTTGCCAATGCACCTTTAAGCTCCAAAAGTGACCAATGTTAATTTTCTCCTAAAAATTTCAATACATAATAAAGCAAAAAGATTCTAAGAATTGACAAAATGACCACCAAGGGGGAATGTTTGATCTTTTATCAAATTCTCCTAAATAATTCTTGAAGAAAAAGTATGGAGAGCATTCTGGAGAATTTGCATGTGGATATTGGGAAATAAAAACTGTGGCATTTTGCTACCCTGGCCTGGGCGTGCAGTCCTCATAGTGTTAATAGTGTAAATGACAGTAATCTCAGTGGTTAATCAAGGAAGTTCTTTGGGTATGATTTCAACAAAGAAATGCATTTGATTGTACTTTTTAGAGCAATAATATTATAAATGCGTAGACTGTGACAATTTCTTACAGCTTAGAACCTGAACACAACTCTACAAAATGTCTCGGAACAGATTTATTTCAAAATAGCCCACTATGTTAACTTTTCAAACTAGTACATAACCCATCTTTTTCTTAACAGAAGTTCAGCTGTTGCTTCTGTGTAAAAGTTCAGAATGAAGTAATGTTCAACCGTTTTAATATAAAACTTGCGTTAAAGTTTGTATTGCTCATACTTTTTTACAGATGATCCCTCAAAAGAAGGAAAGCCTCATGAGAACCACAGTGGGCTCACTGGACGTCGTGGCGCCATGCGAAAGCAGAAATGTCACATCATTAGAGGGCATAGATTTGTTGCTAGATTTTTTAGACAGCCTGTTTTCTGTTCCTTCTGCACAGAATTTATGTGGTGAGCAAGTCTTGAATTTACAGTTGATAAAACTCTAAACTCCATCACTCTTTTTCATCAACGGCAAACAGAAAGAATCACTGTCTCCTTTTTTGTGCCTCGGCTGAAAATTGTACAGTTCTCCCTTCTGCCACTAAAAATAATGATTTCCACGTATGTTTTTACTATTCTGCAGGGGATTCAAGAAACAAGGTTATCAGTGTACAGGTAGGACTTTTACTTTGTAACAGTTTGTCCACAAAATGAATGCCGTAAACTTCCGCTTAGAAGCCCTAGGCTTGTACCGTAGGGGGGTTTAGGATCAGGGCTTATAAAAAGGGGACTTATATCGGGGGGGAGCTTACATGTAAGAGTGAACTATAAAAAGCGTTTCAAAACAAGCTATATATACAGCAGTGTTGATCAAAATATTTTTTGAATTCACTTCACAAGACGTCGTAAGAGATCAAGTCAAGGAGGGGCTATTACTGGGGGGGGTGGGGGTTATAAGTGGAGTCAGCTTTTAACCAGAAGCTTATGGCATTTTACAGAATGAGTGCAACTACATGCAGTAACTGGGACCCTTCACAAATTTACTCTCCATCCATTTGAAGTAAGCAGAATTTTTTGCACAGATTGAGGAAATCCTGCTTTTTTGCATTTCAGTTTGCACAATGGTATGCCACAAGAAATGCCATGAGCTTATCCTTAGCAATTGTCCAGGAACACAAAATCTGACAGAGGAAACCAAGGTATTTATTTTGCAATATTATTATTAAAACTGTACATGTAAGTCATACACTTTTGCAAACCATGGGCTATCAACCACCACAAAATCAAATAATCGCTGGCTTTTGTTGCCGATGGTAAATTACAGCTTCTAAAGTTCTTGCATGCCTTTTGTTTGTCACAGCTTTGTTGTTAGGCAACTGTTGGCCACCCAATCTGGTAAATATACAAAGCCAATGCGATATTCTACCCTGCTAAGGTGTCCATATATGACCCAAATTTTGGACAAATTCATTAACTTTTGGCAAGTTACTAGTTCTTAGGCTGGCTGTTTTTGATGATGGCTACTGGTAACAGGTGTTCACTTACACGCGGTATTTGTTAAAGACAGGTTATAACATTACAGTCTTTTAACTATTAAACAAAAGGTAGTTGCTTACGGGACAAGTTTGCTCCTATTTGAATTAAGAGGTGGTCACACTCCATGGTACTCAATCCGTGGAGAGTGATGTAGATCCAGTAAATACTACAAAGCTTGAAATAACACCTTGACCAACTCACGAGTTTTAAAGTTTTAATGAAGCCGGGTTCATATAACAGTTCGAGTTGTACATATTTTATATTAAATTGTGCATACACTGTACCTAGTATGCACCTCACATAATTCTCTCTATATTCCCCTCAGTGTTTTACCCATAGTTGAAATAAGCACTGCTCTTGATCATGAATAAGCGTCGCTCTCGTATAAGTGCCGCACCCATAACAAGGAAAATGAAACAAATGCCAATTAAGGCGCTTAATCGATCATTTACGGTAACTAAGACGAACAAGAAGTGGCCCTGGGCACATATAAAATGTGAGAGCTGCTTGCTTAAAGGACAGGCTGAGGAATTCAAGTTTTTTTCAAGCCCTGCTTTTTTCAACCCCTAATTATATATGTGAAGACCATTTTTCCAACAAGTTTGAATGCTTTTGTTATTTGCAGAAAATGAAGGAACGGTTTAAGATTGACATGCCACATAAATTCAAGGAAACAACTTTCTACTATCCCACATTCTGTGACCATTGTGGATCCATGATTTATGGAATGCGCAAACAAGGGTTAAGATGTAAAGGTTAGTTGTCTTTTCCGAAAATCCATTACAATTTCTGCAGCTGTTTATAACTAACGTACGTGATGGCGGCTCAAAAAAAATGTGTTTTATTACTTACGAAATGTCAATATCTTAATACAAGAAGTCATAATAACTTCAAATGGCAAATTACACAATTTAAACCATTTTTTTAAGTATTGTCCGTTATTTTAAAACTCAACAGCTGACGATATTGACGACATAAGGGTTTGTGTACTTGATTTACTTGAAAAAAAGGTTAAACAACAGCTGAGGGGCCCGGGAATAGGGCTGCAAATAATAACAAATAATAAAAAAACTTATTTTTGTTCGTCTGTCCACACCCGCACAGCTGTACGTTAAGTTGTAGGATGTGTAGAAATGTAAAGACTGAAACTATTAAATTGAAACCTGCTGCTTAATTTTTCCACAAAATAAGTGTTTACCGAACAAATTACTTGCACGTTGAAAGAGTACCAAAGGCAATGGGGTTTGACTCGTCTGGTAAGTGTTGTAAGGTACCTGGATACCGCAGTAAAAACGAAGCAGTGCAAATTTCTAACCAGCTACAGCTAGTCTTGTACTGCTGTATGATATTTTTTATATTATCCAATTTTTGTTTGTTGTTTGTCATTTTCTTTGTAATTGGCGACAACGCGAAGTCGAGTTGTGGTAACGCTTTTAAAATTCAAAAGCCACTTTTTCCACAAATGAAAAATGATAAGACGTAAAAAGGAAAAATAGTTTAAAACATTTATTCTAGAAAAAGGGACCTATTCGAAAACATACATAGGTTAAGGCTTAGTCTAAACGTCGAACTTTTCGTGAGACGAACCAAACTCTTATTTGGTTCGACCTAAATTGTTAAGAGCGTTTCTTGTGTCAGACCTGGAACTAAGAACACGTCGAACCAAGTCGAACCAATCAACTGATTGAATCAGACCAAAAAGCAATTTTAGCCGGCTAGTACTAAATTTTCGCCCGAAAGAGGCTAAATATACATTATAATACAAATTTTTGGTTTATTTGTTTATTTGGTAGCGTGTAAGGACTGACGTTTGTCCCGGAGACGATTTTGAGACATTCTATCCGTCTGAAGCAGACGGATACAACGTGTTGGACGATCCAGATTAATTCAGACGAACTTGACTGAGCCAGACGTCGAACTTTTCATGATCTTTACCCACTAAGTTTGGTTCTTCTCATGAAAGTTTGACGTTTGGCGTAGGCCTGAAGGCCCTGATACAGTGGGCAGTCGTTCTTGCTATATTTGTCCCCCAATTTTGGTGCGGCACACGTTCTAAAAAAACTATGGTACCAAGTGTACCATGTTCGTTTCTCCCTGAAACGAACATGTCCAGCAACGTTTTCCTTGAAGCATTTTTTAGGAGAATCAAATTCTACTTTTCGCAACGATTTTTGAAAGGCTAGAACGTTCCATGTAACCTGTCACGCCGCAAGGCTAGACAACATGAGACTGTAAACAGTCTGTAAGGAACATGAAAGCCTATCCTCATTTGATCTAAATTTGTTGTTGCCTTGTACAGATTGCAACATGAACTGCCACAAAAGATGTGAATCCGTCGTCCCAAATCTCTGTGGAATAAACCAAAAGTTGCTTGCAGAGGCTGTTGCGCAATCTAAGGTAAGCATCACGTTCGATTTAGACCCTGTTTACACCGAAAAAAAATGTGTACAAAGCGCAACGTTCACACGTACATTGTGACCGTCCACACAAGGCCATCTATGGCTTTGAGTAGTCGCGGAAAGAGTTTGAAAGAATGCAAATTGAGTTTTTCAATGATTTTTCCATTGGTGTCACCCTCCCAACTGTAACTTACAATGATGTACTTTTGCAACTATTCTGACTTGTCCAGCTTTTCAAATACAATTGAATTTTCCCGGGATTGAATTCTGAAAGACAGAGAAACTGAAATTTACCGTCTTGTGTTTGTGTCCTCCAAAAAACGTTGCGTCACGAAGTTTTACATCCTAACTGTCCAGTGACGGCAAAATTCGTTACTGACCAATTTTTTCCCCAGTCCCCAATAACAATCCGAGAAGTCTTTGCGAAAGTTAAGTCGGCCCAGTTTCTTGCTCGTGTCTAAAGTGGCGCGCGCAGCGCACGAAGTTTGGGTACTAACCCGGTTTTATTTGTCCCTTTCAGGATGACATCAGAAAGCGTAAAATCAGTCAAGAACAGAAACCGGGTGGGTCAAAAGGCAAGAGTTCCCCAACCTCAAGAAAAGACGAAGACAGCGACGATGATGACGTTGGCGTGTATGAAGCTCTCTGGGACGCGATCTCTCCTCCTCTTCCGCAACGAACTTCCAGCATCGCTGGAAAAGACGTCAGAAGGATTGAACAGAAAATCCACCATATTGACGACTTTAACCTCCTCAAGGTTTTGGGAAAAGGCAGTTTTGGCAAGGTATTGTGTCCAAAGGGTTGCCCTTTTTCGCTTTTCCTTTTCTCGAGAGTGAATAAATCACGTGGGTCTGTGGATTGTGGTTCGTGCGTCACGTACAGGTCGTGCGGCTTGCTTGTTAAAGATAAACAAGCAAGTATACCTTTCCTCAAATCTTAAATCGCTTTTCACTGGGCACAGAAAGCCGGAGACTGTTACAGCTGTTTTCATTTCAGGTCTCGACGCGATGTGGCAAGTGCGCGAAAAACCCCCGAAATGTGATGCGTCCTTATTTATCAGTTATAAACTTTAGAATGAAGATGCTTTGATTTAATTATTTTTAAAATTTGTCGACAGGTTTTGCTTTGCGAGTTGAAGGAGACCAAGCAAGCTTTTGCCATCAAGGCACTGAAAAAAGATGTCGTGTTAGAAGATGATGATGTGGAGTGTACAATGGTGGAACGAAGAATCCTGGCTTTAGCCACAAGACATCCCTTCCTCACTCACCTTCATTCTGCCTTTCAGTCCCAGGTATGAGAAAGAGAGGAATTGCGGTCGTTTCGCCTACATCTAGACTCGATTCGCCTGCGTCTGATATGTCTACCATGAAAGCGCTTTAGATTCTGAGACGAAGACGTCTACGAGAACGAGATTTTCCCAATATTAAGTTGTGTGTGCGCGCGAACCGACGTAATTTTAGGGGAAAATATGGTAGCCGTCGTCAGTCAACTACAAGTTTTAGCGAGAATGTCGTAGTGGCGAAAACAAGTTATCAAATGTTAGAAATTTTAATCATTTAGCGATCAGGAGAGGGTTTTACCTCCTTCAACGGAAACAAGCGTGCTAACTTTTGTGGTGAAAAAAAAGTACAACGAAGCTTTCCGGGATGTCTATTTGTAGAGAATAGGCGAGAAAACTTAAAATTAAATCGTGGTAGTCCTCGTACTCGAATCTAAAGCTCTTTATTAGCAACGACGACGATGACAGCAACGAGAAGGTCTAAAAGCGATAGGTTTGGGCCTGACACTTCGTTCACACGGGACCGTTCAACATTTTCGCTCTGTTCACACGGAATTTTGAAGGGCTCGTTGTTAGGAGACGTAAACAAGGACGTAGATACGCTAACGCTTAACTCTCAATTCTTGGTTTGCAACCACGTGTCAAGGCGGCCATGTTGGGGTTCAATGTAATAGAATTTTTCTCGAAGAATTTACATGGAAATAGAGTTTAGTTCCCAAAGGAGAGAAATGCTTTTGTTCTTGACCACCAACATTGCCGCCGTGACGTCACGTGCAAACCAGCAATTGATGCACTGGTTGATTGATGGATGGATTGATCGATCGATTGATTGATTGATTAATTGATTGGCTGACTGACTGACCGACAGACTGATTGATTGATAGATTGATGGATTGGTTGAGTGATTGATGGATTGATTGATTGATTGATTGATTGATTGATTGATTGATTGATTGATTGATTGATTGATTGATTGATTGATTGATTGGCAGGATCACCTGTTTTTCGTCATGGAGTACCTTGGAGGCGGTGATCTTATGTTCCATATACAGTCAGTCGGCAAATTTGACGAACCACGATCCAGGTACGTGACTGCATTGATTTCGTTGAAACGACGACAACGATGAGCCCTTAGGCTCTCTTACTGTCTAACTGGATGAGATTCCATTCTTCCGCAATTCAAAACAACACCTACTGACCAGTAGTTTTCTGTATCATCGGCTAATTATTTTACATTTTCCTCCCACAGATTCTATGCAGCTGAAATTGTTTGCGGTTTGGAGTTTTTACACGATCGAGGAATTATTTACAGGTTTGTTTTAATGGACGTGATAGATAGAGGAATTTTTTAACTGAATATTGTGACAGCAAATCCCAAGAGATGTTGATGATCCAATTAACCAATCAGAACTCTAGAAAAAGAGCGTGAAATCACTTCGCGGTTGGTTTTGGTTTAATTTGTGATTGGTCGAGGAAGTGACGCGAGAATTTTTATCCAATCACAAGGACGCAAGGCCAAAGTAACTTGCAAGCAAGTTAAAGGCTATATAATGCCTGCCGACTCGCGGTTAGCAAAAACAAAACTCTTCGTTGAGAGGTTTTACTGCATGACAACTCCACCTTTTCGTCTTATTTATAAAATAGTCTGTTTTTCTTCGTTGTTGAATATGGCACAAATCCGACACGTATGTTTAATAAACTGAGCCCGGAAACTCGAGAGCACATCAAATATGCGACAATAAAGTTGTTTTGGGTATCCCCACCCCACAATAAATGAACCCTCTGAAGGTCTCTGGTAGCTTTAAGCTCGTACTCGTTTAAATCTGCTCTTCTCTCACAGAGATTTAAAACTTGACAATGTGCTGCTGGATTCAGACGGCCACATAAAATTAGCCGACTTTGGTATGTGCAAGGAAGGTATTCTAGAGTCCAAAAAAGCGTCAACATTCTGTGGGACACCTGATTACATTGCACCGGAGGTATGCCAACTAAATTTTTCACTTTACACACTTTTTTTTTATAACAATATCAAGGCAGGAATTTGCGAAATTTTAAGAATGTTTTAAGGATAAACCCGAGACTGATATTTTGAATAGGATTTAATTTTGTTTGGAAAATGTGTACTATACAACTGTCTGTTTTTAACTGGACCGTATAACTGTAATTGATACTTCCCCATACATTCTAAAACGGATTCCGAAATGTCATAAGCCATAATTTAAGAATTATAATACAGTAATATTTTCAGCCTAATGTCGGTAGAAAAATAAGAATGTTCAGCCTGGGCCGGAAAAACAACGGCTGTTAAGGCGTAGGCACTGTTCTGTTAAAATTCACTTGCGTACGTTTGTATATGTTTCAGATTTTAAAGGGATGGAAATATGACTCGGCAGCTGATTGGTGGTCCTTTGGCGTTCTTGTATATGAGATGCTGATTGGCCAGGTATGATCACATGGTCTTAATAAGCTATTCGCAGGTACCTTAATGCTGCTGACAGTAATGCCAACCTGAAAAGGAGCTTTTAGATTATGAGAAAAAGAAGTGGACAGCAAAGTTCCCCGTGTGCCTAACAGTTACTGAGCTCTTAACAATATTCCCTTAACCCTTGAAACCCCGATATCCACTTACAAATTCTCCAAACTGATCTCCATACATTTCCTTAAAGAATTAGTTGAGAGAATTTGATAAAAGATCAAAGATTTTTCTCTTTAAGATCATTTTATTAATTCTCGTAGACTTTGCTCTTGACAATCTATGGATATTGAATATTGATAAAAGTACGCGACTCAGCTCTTTTAACTTTTAATGACTCGTGTTGTTCGTTGTATTTTGTTTTCTCTAGTCTCCTTTTGCCGGTGAAGATGAAGAAGATTTGTTCGATTCCATCTGCCGCGACAAAGTTCATTATCCAAAATGGATATCAAGCTCCGCGGAAGACGTGTTGAGCCAGGTAGGTACAAAACCTAAAGTTTGCGTGACATACTAGACTGTTAGCGTGACCTGATATACAAGGCGTGTTTGCAGTTTATTGACAACTTTCAGTTATAAACGGCGCTTTAAGCGACGCAGCACGCAAGAATGCGTTAAATATGAAATACAGGAATGGCTGTGATTTCTTCTCCACGAAACCATTGCGTTTGGACAAAACACGGACGAGTATGGGGTTGCCTTTAGTCAGACGTTGTAAAACGTGCTGGGAAAATGCTTTTTGGGGTACCCAGTAGTCGCTTAATCAGCCCACCGCACTTTGAATCGCTACTTGGCTCTGTTACATTTAAAAAGGTTGGAACCGAGAGAGAGAAAAATGTGAGGCAGCATTATCTTTGATTCAGACAGAGTGCAATGAAAGTGACCTCCTAAAGATCTCTCACGGAATTTTGGCCTAAATGTTAAGCAGCCCAAGAAAACCAAACATTTAGTCGAGGTTAAAGAAAATCGCTCTACAAGTATACATTAAAGTAATCGCTTTACTCAGAATCAGTGTTTTTTTATCTGCAGTTGTTTGAAAGAGCTCCAGTGGAAAGGTTAGGCTACAGAAATGGCACAAATCCCAACATCCGCAACCACAAGTTTTTCGAGCGCATCAACTGGACAAAGCTAGAACAGAGGAAGATAGACCCTCCATTTAAACCGTCAGTGGTAAGTGAATTTCTACACTAAGCCCAGTTCAAACGTCTATCTCTTTAAGTACTGAACCTAAACCCTTCAATTAAAAATTGAGAAGATTGGCGTTTGTTGCCGAAAGCGACGTGCAAACGGACGCAACAACTCCTAACATTGGTGGCTCAACAATGTTAGGAGTTGTTGCGTTCGTTTGCACGTAGCTCAAAGTTTGACCGGTTTCAAACTTTGCAACAGGCAAAAACATGGATATACTTTATCTGAACCCCTAGAACTGGTTTCGGAGAAGATTGACACCTCTTTTGAGCGAAGTGTTTTCTTTTCCTCCTTTCTTAGGCGTCGGATCACGACACCAAGAACTTTGATCCTGACTTTACCATGGACGTGCCGCAGTTTACGCCAACCGACAAAGATTTGCTTCAGTCTATGGATCAGGGACAATTCAAAGGATTTTCGTTTGTTAACCCATACTTTGGTGTACAGCAGTGAGTTGGTACTTGTTCTGGACACTGTAAATGTCTGTACTTTTTTTTCCAAGTGCTGTTTTCCATGTGATCGCTGAAATCACGTGGAGGGACGTATCATCAGTCTCGGGCCGCTGTGGGATGTACTAAAAAGCTGGACAATTTATCTATCCCAAGGACTCAATTGATCAAAGAGATGATTCAAAGATTGAGCCCCTTACTGGATTGGAAATAGTCTATAGAGTGGTTTTCGTTTGAGTGTCGTAAAACCAAAACCAAAGTAATTACTCTGGCCAATCACATAGGACACAGACAATACATTGAACCAATCAAAACTCGAAGTAATTACATGTGGTTGACGCAAAGCGCGGGAAAATGCATGCGAGCGCGTCACAATTGGCTTTGGTTTTACTTCTGATTGGATGAAAAGGTGGCGCGAATCTTTTAAGCCAATCGCATCGTGTAGAAAGTGCAAAACCAATTACTTTTCGACACTCAAATGAAAACCGCTCTATGGAGCATGTTTTATCATAGCCTTATTGGAAGATTATGGACGTTTTCAAATATCTACTACCACGACCCTCTACAAATAGACTTTTTGCCATGTTAACATGAGACCACTTTGTTGACAAATACACTTTCATGCTGTAAAGGTGAAAAGAGAGGACTGATGCGATAAAGTATGAATTTGAAATGGCCTTTATCACAAACGATGTTTGGTGATAAAGTTAGCAAGTCTGGATATGTGGGGGGTTAGGGATGGCGAAAGTCTATCCAATAGAAATAGAAATTCTCTTAACATTTAAGATTTTGATAAATTCGATTACATTATGCACACGAACTTAAGGGCTGTTAAGTTATTAATCAGCTACATCCCAATATTCTGTACTGATTTTCTCCTTACTTGCCTGCGGTGTAATTCATTAATATTGTAGGGAGAATTAAGATTATAATTTAGAGGCAACGGGTAAATAGACCCAAAGTAATCGACTGAGGTAGACATATTGTTTGTTTTACCAGTTTCCCCGTAAGAATTTTAGAACATATTATTTGCTGATTCTTTTTTATTTGTATGTGTATCCTCTTTTTCTCACTTTTATGTCGGGTAGGAACTCAGAAGGAAACTACTCCTTCTCGAGGGATGTCTTTTTATCTGTACATATAAATTATTTGCACGAAGTTCGCAGTTTGAAGGTGAGAATAAACATGATGACAGTATTGTGGTTGTTGCTGTTGTTGTCTGTTTTTGTTTGTTTGTTGTTTTTTTTTCCTTAACCACTTCCTCCAGCGCACAAGCCAAAAAACCCTGCATTCTTCAGAAAAAGTTAGAGTCCCTTAGTACTTAAAGTACCGTATATTTTAGATCCCAGTCTTTAATAACTCTCCCCCCTTTCGATTAGTTCCCGAATCTGATTGGCCTAAAATTAAGTATACCTCTAGTCTCTATTTATCCCTACGCATGTGTTAAATTGTGATAGGGAAGACGACGGATGAGATTTTTGAAATATAAGTGATTTGACTGAATCAATTTGACGAACCACTTCCCAGACGAAAAACTGGTAGATTGGTGGTAGATGACATAACTTCCTGCTTACTGGACTGCAAAACAGTGGGTTTTTCCTCAAAATCAGTAAAGAAGTTAGTAAAGCGGGCCGTAAGAGTCTCCCCAGGTCTCGCTCTATGTTTTCAGCCTCGTTCCAGACCTTTTGTCTGACTGCTCGCGCGTACTTGAATACGCAAAAATACGGACTGTTTTGCAGTCTACCTGCTTACAAGCTCTTTTTCCATTTCACCCAACATCGTTTTCCGCGCTCAGCGCGCTTCATTTTGTCTTTTCCCCGGTTTCCCTGTCGTAACCTACAATTGACTCAAGAAAGGCGTCTTCGGAGGGGAAACTAAGACATAGGAGAGATTGAGAGGAGATTGAAGGTGCACGCGAGATATCGCGCTTTTTGCCACGCTTATAACTTTTTAAAGTTATAAGCGATATCCAACCGCGGATTTGAGTAGTGCGCTTTAAACCAAGTGAACATTTTGTTTCAGTAGTTTCATTTCTATTTAGGAATCTTAAATAAAATTCTATGAAGCAAATTTTTTAGTAGTCAAAACGTAACCGTATAAGCATGACGCTTACACATAATAATTTTATGCAAGACAGCGTACTTGCTATTAAGAAAACAAGCACGAAGACAAATCGATCGTTTTAATGATTAAACACACCATATAGCATATTTTAAGTTGCAGTGGTGAACCAATCGATATATATTCGGCCGATTGATGAGTGGTTTCACGAACAGAAATTCGGAAAATGGCAAACATTTCAAAATAAAAACATTCAAGTTCCCGGGAACACAACGCGCGAGAAATAGGTCAACCTCGCAGTGTTGTTATCTGCCCAGATTTTTTGGTGTTAAACATGTCTCGATTTGCAGTGGAAAAGCATTACGGCGAGTGGATGCTATCGCGTTGGTATGACAACATCCCTGGTCCAGACCGACTGGTTGAAATTTCCACTTCTTTAAGTGAGCAAGAAGCTTTTGATCTGGTAAACGCATGGTCTAAGAAGCTTTTGACTCCTGGGCTCGACCCAGAGAGACTCAACAACATCACTGAATCATTGATTTCAAGCCACTGGAATCAAGCTTGTAGGATGGGTTGCCTTGCAGTACAGTTTACTTACATCAATGGCTTTTATCATCGCTTTGTGTGGCGGGTGGCATAACTTGAAAAGTTTGATTTCCAGAGTCTCTCTCCTGGCCATATCTGTTGATTTTTATAGAACGCGTTGATTAACATTTTTGATTGGAACGTTGCATAATAAGAACGGCTTCGTTTGAAAAACTCATTTTGCGGACGACCTTTATGATGCCATTTTGTCTTGCGTAGAGATTAAGGATTTTACAATCACTATTTACAAGTCTCAAACATTTTGTTTCGTGATGATCAACCTTCAAGAAGACGATCTTTCTTGGTGTAGGCTGTCCCTGGACTACCAGCATGCCTATTTTATTATACCAAAGAAATGAGCATCACGGATTCTTTAGTTTTCTTTACTGAATCGTGATCAACTTGAAGGAATCTAGGAATGTAAGGTGAAAGCTGCCAAGACATCAAGCGCACACAGCTACAAAGAGAGAACCCTTCGGATGCTTTATCGAAGGTTGCGCACTAACTAACTGTGCCGCCTTTGCTCCTAAAAATTTCATCTCTTTTTCATTTATAATATCTTAACCTTACACTGAAACTCGTTTTTCAATATTTCAAAGCTTTAGTACTACCATTTGAAAGTTTAATTAGAAGTTGCTTCCCTGATAATCAAAACTTACAGTGGCCTCATCGTTAATACAATAAGAACTGGAATAACGTCGTGTTATTGGCTATACTGCAATGTAACTTTGCACGAATAGACACCTTTTACTTCATACATAACATATATGTACTGTTTTTCGTTCTAAGCGGCCTTAGAAACCGGCGTCTCAGGCCTTTAAACTATCATGTAAATGCATCCTTCGATTGTGATTGTTTAATAGTGACAGCGGAATGTTCTTTAAACAAATTAATCTTTGTATCAATATAAAAGCAAAATAAACATGGCATTCAAGAATACTAAACAAAAAAATACAATACCGCTAACCCAAGCATCGTAAGGTTGAACTACCCAGAACTACCATTTGTTTGTTTGTTTGTTTTTATTGCTTGTCTTTCCAGTAAAAAATGTGAAACGTCCGCATCCATGCCTGCTTTAAAAAGGCTTATGACGTCTTTCTAACCAAACAGCAAGCATATCAGAAATGACCAAAACCAGGAGCCGATAAGTAATCGGCTCCTGCCAAAACGCAACTAATGAAACTAGGTCTGAAACAATGGTAAGGCGTCAAAAATTAGTTGGAAAACAAAACATCACAGTGACTGATTCGCCCCAGCATGTAAGACAATCCGGGTTCCGGAATCCAGGGAATCTCCAGAATCCTGGAAATTTTTTGGAAGTGCAGAATCCGGGACTTTGGAATCCGGAATTCAGTTCAAGGGATTCCGAATCCTGCTAACGATTGGAAACCGGGATTTTTTTAAAGTTCACAAAATTAAAAAGACAATTGGACTGCATTATCATGTGCCACTATCTTGCTTGTAAAAGTTGTGTCAACATGTACCAGCTGAAGTGCTAACAGCCCCACTTGCCTAAGTTGTGCCTTTCATTCCTCGCTGTCAAGACGAACACCTGCTAGACTGTGTACAAACGTCCCCTCCTCCCTCAGGAAAAAATTGGGAGAGGAGACGACGTCTCCTCTCCCGGTTTTTGCCTGAGGAAGGATGGGACGTCTGTACACAGGCTAAACACCTGCAGTCTAAAACGCCAAAGAGTTGTTCACCGCAGCAGTTTAGCTTGTTTTGTTTTTGTTTTGTTTTGTTTTCTTGACTCGCCAAGGCGATTACCTTTCTAAGACGCACGGTCGCATCGAACTCAGCTCGCAAGATGACCATGATACAGCTCCTTGCTCGATAGAGAGGACACGTCGTTGCCATGGTAATAAAACTTTTGGATCTCAACAAAGCCCGGTTCTGCAAATTTGACAGGAAAAAACGAACATGTATGGTATGAAATGTACAACTTTCCTGTGCATTATTGCGTGATCTTCCATCGTTCGGTAATGCAAATGGCTGTCTCTGTCAAGAAGAATTGTTGAGATCCAGAAATTTGGCTACCATGGTAACGTGACGTTACACTTCTTAACTCTATCTCGTCCCCAAGGCTTTTCCGTTAGAAAATGCTCCTTGCACAACTGCCGTCAATTTACAAAAAAAAGAAAGAGACAACAGGTGCGATTTCTGTCTGTAAATTTTATTTGAAACATTAGCGCATTCGGTTCTCTTGCACTTCATAATAATTGCTGCCCTTTGTAATGCCTGTCAGCCACTCGTCCAGAAAAAGAGATTTTGTTTCGTCGCAATAATTGATTTATACTTTGTAATAAAACTTTCGAATTTTGTGAATTAAGTATAACTGTCACACTTTGTAATCAGATAGCCCATTCGTCCGTGGTAAAACAATAAACTGTCATGCTTTAGTAATAATCGACAATAAACTTTCAAGAGGGCGGCAACACTTTCCTTACATCTCTGCGTTACATGGCATATAGATCAAAGTTTTTTTTTTTTTTTTTTTTTTTTACATTTGAGTATGCAGTAACGACACCAGGCGACCTTACTCTTTGGAATGATACTTTTTAAATTGGTGACTTGAAAATAAATTATGGCGATCTATCTTCATCTAAACGACGGGTTATTTATTCTTTCAACATCCCTTATTTTTGTCACATTTTTAATAATAATAATTTTTGTTTAGCAAATACAGCGACTGTCACAGCAACAATCTCTCGTTATGGGCTTTAATATACTGCACCTACTAAAATGAGATTAAAAAGTCAACAGTGTTCGATCAGTTATATAGCGATTTAATTAAAAAAGAACCGTTCTGTTTGAAGTCTAACAGACAACTAACCAGTCACCGAAAGTTCATTGAGCCTAATCGAGGACAGATTTGAAAGAAACTGACCAATAAAGAATAACTTGTCATACTTGTTCTCACTTCCTGATGTAAATCAATGAGATTTCAATTAACTTTTGCTCAACATGCATCACTCTTTCTAAATTTCTCTTCATAACTCTAAAGTTCCGAATAATATCACCTTCTTTTGTAGAGAATCCGCGGAGTATCGGCAAAAGCTCGACGAGTGACTGCAGAGTCAAATAAGACGATCTATATAGTCTCTTGTATACAGGAAACTCAAAAAACAAAAGCAAAAATAAGGTATGTGTTTCTCGACATACTCTTTGTAAGTGGTCGTGCATGTGTTTTTGCCAGATTGAAGTTCGAGATATAAAATTTCAGGGGCACACAACGACTGTTTTCTTTACAATATCTGTTTGGAGAAGCAGATATTGCCTAGAATTTTCTGTTTCTTGAGGACGGCTAGATAAGGCCGTTTCCTTCATGTACAATTTCCGAAGCTTATTTAGTAAATTCCCCGCGATTTTCGCAGTTTAGTTCCAAAGTTAGGCTATTTTTCGTCGAAAAAAGGAAACTTAAAATTTTTGGATTGAAAAATGTGATGGAGAGAGAAATTAGAAAATGTCTCACTTTCGTCAGTAATACGTCAAATTTCATCTAAAATTTTCGGGAAAATAAAACTCGAGCCCTTGTAACTTCAAAAAGGCTCAAGTTCCCCAGGATGACCGAACAGATACAAATTTTACAGCGCCGCTTAGCTAGAATGCTTTTCTAGAGATCTAAAAGTACTCTGGATAGCCTTAAAAGTGTTTTCAATGTATTTAGAACGAAACCGTTGTTGGGTGCCCCTGACATTTATTTCAAAATAATAATAATGAAAAAGAAATCAGTACTGGATCTTTGCCTTCCATAGATTGCATGGTCTTAATTTATTGCATTTTGTATCTTTCACATAGGGTATACAACTGCTTTGCGCATTACATCAACCGAAGTTACTCATTGGTTCCCATTTACTTGAAATTTCCCGGTTTTTGCAAAAATGAAATCTCTTCCAGAGAACAGCATAATAAACAGGGCGCAAAGAGAATGTCTCATTATACGAGGCTTTTATTTCAAATGAATGGTTCGGTGCTTTCTAGGCCGGGGGTATTTGCACTGTCGCAATTTGTAATAATCATCGCACTTTGTAATACCTGTCGCAATTTGTAATAAATTCATCGCACTTTGTTATACCTATCGTAATTTGTAATAAACTGTGTCGCACTTCATGTAATAAAAAAGCTGTCGCAATTTGTAATAATTCCATCGCACTTTTTAATAATTTTTTGAGAGTGATTCAACTTACTCTGTCAACATTAATATAATGCCAAAATATGAATGGTACTTGATAATAATATTAATATAAAATATTAATAATAAGAGTCTTTATTCATAGTTGGGTAGTCACAACATACGTGTGGCTTTACATACATGACAATGCAATCTATTTATAATCAAGTACAATTAGATAAATTAAATTAAAAAAAGACACCTATTAATAAAAGATCTCTCAAAGCGTTCTGTTTTAACATCTGGTAAAATAAGATCATGTCCTCTGTTTGGCAAAATTCTCTGTTTCTTAGGGGGTAATAGTTGGTAAAGGAGATGGGAGGGAGTATCCGTGATAGTGTTCCATAGCTTACAGTCTCGATTTCTGATAACTTCAGCTATTGCATACACTCCAAGTTGTTGGAGGTGATCCGAATCTGAACGCTCGCTTAAAAAACTTGTCAATGCGATCAAGGTATTTACCTTGATATGCCGTTCCCCAAATCTCAATTCCGTACGAAAACAGGGACATAATTAATCAAATAATTTTGTCAGTTGTTCTTTAGGGTATTGTCAACGTGAAGGATGGTTCGCATGCAATGGTTACCCGGGGGGCGTTCTCCCTTATATGGCCAATACGGGGATTTGCCACTGGACAGAGCATTGTCAGAGTACAGAATCTAGACACACAAGTCACAACGAGCCATTATTAAAAGGCATTTAATTTCCACAAATTGTAACATCCATCTTTCCATCATTTGGATAAGGACACCAGGAAAGTTCAAGCTTTCCTTTTTAGATCTTATAACAGGTCGACACAACACCGTCCTTGTCTAACGCGCAATCTTAAAAGAAGTAATAGCTGTTTCCGTACTATGGAAAGCTTAATCAGACGAGGCCTGGAAAAATTCAAAATGTTAACTGCAAATAAACAAAAACGTCATCAGTGGCAAATGATCGAACCACAACAAAAACATTAACACAAAACCCAGTTATGTATGTACCTGTTCTTTTACAAAACTCACTTGGGGTCATACACTGAGCCGGCTGGCCATCTGGTCCATTATTCTGTCACGATTTGGTCCCATATAGGAACAAAGGAAGTGCTCATTCATATTAAAACACTTTTTTCTGTGGAGCCCTCTAATGAAGCAAACACCGTGTGCGTACAACTCGCAAGACCTTGCAGTTCTTCCGAGCATGTTCAGGATTCAAACTTTTTTTCCACAAAATGGAAAGGATAATCATTCATATTTTGGCATTATGTTAATGTTGACGGAGTAAGTTGAATCACTCTCAAAAAATTATTACAAAGTGCGATGGAATTATTACAAATTGCGACAGCTTAGTTTATTACAAAGTGCGATGGACAGTTATTACAAATTGCGACACGGTTTATTACAAATTGCGACAGGTATCACGAAGTGCGATGATTATTACAAATTGCGACAGTACAGTACTTCATTCGAATTTCAGACACCGAATGGAAGCCATAAAGTGGTTGAGTCTAAAGCGAAGCCGAATTGTTTTAGTTCATCGTTTTCGAGGTAATTGATCTTCGAAAAAGTTTCATTGATATAAAGTTTCTCACTGAATATTGATTACTCCTTGTTACAGCAAAAGGTCCTTTATAACTTAAGATTCATGTTTATAGCTTCTTACCGGCAGATACTGATTTCGTGTTTTAGTCCTAATTGTTGAGTATGAGTGCCAAGAAGATTTTATCGTCAGATTTACAACTAAAATGAAAATGTAATACCTATTACAAACTAGAATTTGGAAGATCATAATTTTCAAGCTGTATTTGAATTTGCGTTTTTTTAGGAAATTGTTTGAACAAAATTGTTCTTTATTTAAATGTCATATGTACCATTCTTCTCGAACAGGAAACGGAGACATGCTGTTTTGGATTTTTCTGACTGTAATACACCTAATACTACCACAGAAAATCAGACTGAGCGCGGATCCAGTTATTCCAGGTAACGATTTCCTTTTTCCAAAAGGTTCGCCGCAAATGTCAATGTCTCCAATCTAGACCCTTAAATTAAGTATTGCTGCATCAAGGCGGGTTTACGGCAACCGGGGCACTTGTTGGAAGAAGATCATCCAATCACAACGTTTTTTGAAAACAACAGATTCTCAAGTTTTTTTCTTGCGAGCGAACCAACAACATTCGTAAATTTGAGGGCTGTTTCCTGAGACGTCTGGTAATTTCAAATGGTTTTAAAGTTTTCAACGGCTGCATAGCTTAAGCTTGAATTTTACTTGTCCTTTTTGCAAAAAAAAAATCTTATGGTTGGATAATCTTCTTTCGAGTGCCCCTGTTCGAGTAGTCGCACTGTAAGGGCGGGGTCATTGTTCGAGTACTTTTAACCAGTAAACTTGGTTTCAAAGCTTGCATTCGATCTTGTACTCAGTGTCATAATGAAAGGGCCGAGCTTTACAAACTAACCCAACAAGTAGAATGATAATAACAATACTTATAGTAATAATAATTATTAATATTAAGTATAGTGAAAACGATAACAATAACGATAGTAATAAATGATAATGATAATCGACTTTTTATCAATGTATTTCAGACCGAATTTGGCTTACAATGGCAGCGTTCTTGCTAAACCTATCAAAACATCGTTAAATAAACGTTCTTTGATTATGATGAGGCCAAGTGTTCTCGCCTCAAAGTGTGTCGTGAGTCTAAGCAGGAGCCCGTTATCTAAAGTAGTTTTCAAGGGTAATTTATATCTTCATTAGAACCCCGACCCGGTAACTCGAACTATGAAGGGAAAAGACAAACATTTCGAGTTAGCGGGGGCTCGAGTTATCGATACTCGGGATCAATTGTATTTTCAATTTGCTTATTTTTCAGCACTTCAGTGTGTAGTGTGTAAAGTACAGTGCAAATTTACTTATTTCATCAAATACAGAGACATAATTATGCACTGTTGTGAAAAGAACGTGATCTTTTCTGTCCTTCCGAGTTCGAGTTAGCGAGGAATTCGAGTTATTCGAGTTCGTGTTAACCGAGTAAAATGGGGTGAAATGCAAGGAAATAGGACTTAGTTGGAATAGCGGGGAGTTCGACTTATGTAGTTCTGTCAAAAGATCTGTTCTATCTTTTAACAATAGAATGTGTAGGATTCGATGGCTCTTTTGATGGTGATTGGTTAAACTGCAATGGATTTCCAGCCAACAAAACATGTACTAACGCCAAAGAATGCTGTAAACATACTCCAATGAATTACAGCTGTTTCAACATATCTAAACTTAAAGGTAAGTACATAATTCAGAGATCCATTAAGTGTTTTACAAAGTTTATCAAAATGTACGTTGGAAAGGTTCGAAAATCCAGACGTTTTGATCAGGGTGCTTCCCCTTCCCCAGTTGTTTAAGGTGACTCGACCCAGTTTTTTTGAGGGGGTACCATCCTACTTTGAAGCTCTCTGGTATCCCCACCTTTACTTTTATCGTAAGTCTAACACATAGAATGGATAACATATAGATCAATCTACAATATAACATACAATTTTTGGCGATCGGAGTAAATGTCACGTGGTTATAATGCCACGCCCCTTTGAGGTCTGAGTCGAAAATCTGCTGTTGCCGTCATTTTTTCTTGAAAATCTCTCGGCTACACATAGTGCGCCTTAGTGCCTTGCACTGAACAGAGTTCACTAAAAAATAGCAAAGACCCAACTCGAGAAATTCACCGGTTTCCAAATTTAGGTCATAATTTATGCGAAAATGATAAGCAAACTTTACACGGATTATATCTAACAAACTATGAGATTCATCTCTTTATTTTGGGCATCGTTATAACAGATGGGTCCTTGCAAGTCAGCAAAACGCTTTAGGCCCTTGTAAATGCGCGATTTCGAGCAAAGCAAACATATAGAATTATAGTTTTCGCTATTTCTTGACGTTTGTCAGCATTTAAGAGTCCTTCTCACGAAAAAAGCATTTTCTTAAAAATTCGTAGTTTTTTTTCCTTCAAATTTTTTCAGGGCCACAATTGATTAACTAACTACCCGGACTCTGAATTTCATAGTCATTGAAAAACTGTGACATTATCTTCTATAAGCCCAAACTTGAGTAAACATTGAAGATTTTTAGCGTTTTGGCTGAGTTTGTGCTTTGGGAGTTGTCTATTGTTTCTAGTCTGTCATGATACAGCATTCTTGTTCAGCACGCGTGCAATGACCGCGCTTGGCTGACTTCCGAGTGCTCACCGAGATATGAAAGTTTTGGGGAGCAACTGCTGAATACCCTGCCACTCTGTACCACCATTGTTTTCGTTGGTCGGCGTTCTTTGAAGAACGAAGCATAACACAATAGATGCTATTCTTATTCAATGACATGCAAATAAGTGGCAGGGTATTCTGCAGTTAAGCCGCAGTTAATTGTTGTTGTCCTTATTGATCCAACGAAGTTTCGTGATAATTTGCAGTAATTTGTTCAAATTCACTCTATATACAATAATAATATACAAGGTAGGAAACACGAGGTGCCATTTTCGCCGACATGCTCTCATTCAACACAACTTTTTCCACGAAATTCGAACTCCAACGCAAAATAAACATGCCAGGATCGTAGAAATAGCATAGCAGCAGATACAGAAACCAATGAAGCTTTCCCAGATAGAGAAACGAATCCCACAGACTTTGACAAACTCGAAGAATATAATCCAAACACACCGAGAATACGCTCGCCGAAGCAGCCGGGCCAGATCAACGCGCGGCCAAGAAAATGAGGCCTGGGCACTGTACAAAAAAATTCCATCCCGGGAGTCCTGGGGTGACCTTTCTAGGGACCGATAAATCATTTGCCCAAAGCCACCCTACCCTGCTGAAAAAATACTTAATAGAAGGCAATTGTTCTTCCTAGCCGTAACACCCTGGCCTGTTATAAAGAGATTATGTCCCTCTAGATCTCGAACTATATTCAGCGCCTGGCGCTGGTCCTCAGAAAGTTTATCAAACATCAATAGGGCAAGGTTATAAGGGCAAAGGAAAGAACAACGAAGGAGGATTTACAAAACTTAAAACGAGCAAAGATATAAGTGAATTTTGGCTCTTACCGAGGCATTTGTACAACAGGACCAAATTCAAAGAGAGGTGTATCACGATGATTCACATATTTAACCGGTAGAGCGTTCACTTGTATTGACAAGAAGTCGGCATGTTACTGCCGCATTAATCGCTAAATATGTTAATCGCGCTAGTTCTTTGTTTACTGGTGCACGTGCCTTTCACATTCGTCTCAGTTATCGCAATTCATATTCTGTCGCAATTTTCTGTATAATTTTTGACATTAGTTTGTAAGCTTCACAGTTTATTTACGATAGTTTCGCTCGAGAGTTCACAGCAACAGTATCTTAGTCATCATCCACCTTTTGTTCAACCTTGTTTTTAGCCCGCCTTGTAAGTATTTCGCGTTGTTATTTCATTAGTTTCATTACTGTTATTTGCATTCCTTAGTAAAAAAAATGGGACGCCTTGTAACTCCGCAGACTCTCCTGGTTATGTTAATTTTTTTTTGAGCCATTTAAATTTAGGCGCTTGTGCAGGGTTTGCTCTGGCGAATTGTGATTGGCTAGGAAGAACAATTGCCTTCTATCAAATATTTTTCCAGCAGGGTAGGGTGGCTTTGGGCAAATGATTTATCGGTCCCTAGAAAGGTCACCCCAGGACTCCCGGGATGGAATTTTTTTGTACAGTGCCCAGGCCTCATTTTCTTGGCCGCGCGTTGATCTGGCCCGGCTGCTTCGGCGAGCGTATTCTCGGTGTGTTTGGATTATATTCTTCGAGTTTGTCAAAGTCTGTGGGATTCGTTTGTCTATCTGGGAAAGCTTCATTGGTTTCTGTATCTGCTGCTATGCTATTTCTACGATCCTGGCATGTTTATTTTGCGTTGGAGTTCGAATTTCGTGGAAAAAGTTGTGTTGAATGAGAGCATGTCGGCGAAAATGGCACCTCGTGTTTCCTACCTTGTATATTATTATTGTATATAGAATGAATTTGAACAAATTACTGCAAATTATCACGAAACTTCGTTGGAGCAATAAGGACAACAACAATTAACTGCAGAGTAAGTTTCATTGATCTTTATTTAGTATTTCCTCGAAATTTTAAGATGGTATTTTACCCCATACAAACACTGTAATTTTACTGGAACCATACTGTGGTACTATCACAGAGCCTGGGTTACCTGTGGTGAGACAGGCCATCGCGTGATACACAGAGGTTTAACTCACAATTTTTAATCAATTCTTGTGCCTTTGCAAAAAAATCAAGAAGTGCTACACACTAAATCTACTTACTATTACAAAAATATCATTTTTTCATAGGTTTAATGCAAGCCAATAATTTAACCCACTCGTGACGGGAATATGTCGGGGAGCATTCGGAAGTCAGCCAAGCGTGGTCATTGCACGCGTGCTGAACAAGAATGCTGTATCATGACAGACAAGAAACAATAGACAACTCCCAAAGCACAAACTCAGCCAAAACGCTAAAAATCTTCAATGTTTACTCAAGTTTGGGCTTATAGAAGATAATGTCACAGTTTTTCAATGACCATGAAATTCAGAGTCCGGGTAGTTAGTTAATCAATTGTGGCCCTGAAAAAATTTGAAGGAAAAAAAACTACGAATTTTTAAGAAAATGCTTTTTTCGTGAAAAGGACTCTTAAACACTGACAAACGTCAAGAAATAGCGAAAACTATAATTTCTATATGTTTGCTTTGCTCGAAATCGCGCGCATTTACAAGGGCCTAAAGCGTTTTGCTGACTTGCAAGGACCCATCTGTTATAACGATGGCCAAAATAAAGGGATGAATCTCTTAGTTTATTAGATATAATCCGTGTAAAGTTTGCTTATCATTTTCGCATAAATTATGACCTAAATTTGGAAACCGGTGAATTTCTCGAGTTGGGTCTTTGCGATTTTGGTGAAACTCTGTTCAGCGCAAGGCACTAAGGCGCACTATGTGTAGCCGAGAGATTTTCAAGAAAAAATGACGGCAACAGCAGATTTTCGACTCAGACCTCAAAGGGGCGTGGCATTATAACCACGTGACATCTACTCCGATCGCCAAAAATTGTATGTTATATTGTAGATTAATCTATTTGTTATCCATTCTATGTGTTAGATTTACGATAAAAGTAAAGGTGGGGATACCAGAGAGCTTCAAAGTAGGATGGTACTCCCCCCAAAAAACTGGGTCGAGTCACCTTAAAGCAACTGGATTTTCGTACCTTTTCAACGCACAATTTGATAAACTTTGTAAAAATCAATCAATCTTCTGCGTTGCACAGTATCTTCCAATTCTTTATAACACTTCTCGAGCCATTAAGTGGTTTGCACGTGAGATTTGGTTTGGGATTATTTCAGTTGATACCTCATTACATCTTAGCGTTCCAGACTTGCAAGGCTCCTCAATAAGCGGAAAATGAAATGAGAAAGAAGCGGAAGATTGAGGAGACAAAAGAAGAGAAAGAGATTCGCTGCTCTCCCTGACTCCCTTTCTATTTTTTTTTTTCGTATTTTTTTTCTTTTCTATTTTTTGCTCTGCACCCCTCGCTCTTAACGCCTGGAACAGACAAAATACGGGGAGGGAGGAGGGGGAGGGGGAGGGAGGCACCCATATAAAAGGGGCTAAGATGCTGATGGCAAAATTGAACTCTCAAATGAAGACCCTTCTGGGGCTTAGGTTCTAAGGCTCTATTTGACCCCTTAGAGTCCCATACATAAACACTGTCGCTGCACTGTTTGACGGCGTTTAGTTTTTACCAAAGGCGGAGCAGAACAGTGTTGTCCCCTTTGTTCTGGTTAATCACAATTTTCCTCGCATAGGAATGCAGATTTGTGGATCTCTAGCTCTTGTGACATCCACATGTATTTTTTTTCCTTACTGATTGTTTAGCTGTTGGAAAGTGGAAACAACCCAACCCAAAATCCATATCATTTCAAAGAACTGCCTCATCTTGCTCTCGGAATGATTTTCGGAACTTGCGAGACAATATTACCGACAAGGCTTTAGACAGTCAAGTTATTAATCTTCACAAGGTCGTCACCGCTTTACAATGCAGCGACTACTGTTTGCGGGAGCCTGGCTGCTACGGCTTTAACCTGGAGACTGTGAAAGAGAAGAAAATTTGTGAACTGTTGGAGTTTGGTAGCAACATTGTTGACAGACCAGGATTTAGTTACTGGATCTTTGATAGAGTGTCGTATGAAAAGGTAAGTGGAAGCACCTTTTGATTCCTTATGTGTGATGATTTCGTGCTATCATCATTATCATTATCATTATCCCTCATTATCGTTATCGTTATGATTATCGTCATCATGATCGTTATCGTCATCGTTATTGTTATCATTATTATTGTAATCGTGATCGCGATCGTGATCGTCATCATTATCGTTACCGTTATCGTTACCATTATCGTTACCGTCACTGTTATTGTTATCATTATTGTTATTTTAATCGTGATCGTGATCGTTATCGTTATCGTTATCATTATCGTTACCGTTATTTTGTCATTATTATTATTGTAATCGTGATCGTGATCGTGATCATAATCGTTATCGTTATCGTTACCGTTACCGTTATCGTTATCATTATTATTATTGTAATCGTGATCGTGATTGTGATCGTCATCATAATCGTTATCGTTATCGCCGACATTATCATTAGCCCTCCAATATGACCCCTACCTTGCAGGCTATTTAATTAATCCATAGTAAACTTTTTTGCAGGCTTACCTCCTGCCTTATTGTTCGTTCAACAAGGAAGGAAGTTAAAAAAAAAACTTTGTAAAAGGAGCCTTACGCCGTAAACAAAAAGGAGAATGCAAGAAAGACTGGGCTGATCAATTTTCATCCTGTAAAAATACTCTACCGAGTGAAAGTGGCGCTAAAAATTCTTCATTTTAATGATGACTTTGTTGGATTTTCCCTTATAACCTCAAAAAGAAAACTTCAATTCAGGTCTCCATAACTGTCTCTGGGGATCAGCGCATGGTCTCTAAGATAAAGATGCTGCATGTTACACAAAGCACGTTATGTGTAATTTAGGCTAGATTACCAGCCACTGTTCGAGAGGGGCGGAAGAATTAATTTGTGGCGAATAGAAGACAACGTTTTTCTCGTTATTTTTCATTTCTAAACTTGGATAAAGTATTTTAGAATTAAAATCCTGAAAAACATCGCCGACATTTGATAAACTGAACGAACTGAAATACAGCGATAAACATTGTTTTGGACGAATGGATTACGGGAGACATGTGACACATCAAATTTAATAGCGGCGATTTGAAATCGAGCATCAGTAATAAGGAAATAGCTTTAAAAAATTCATTGAATATTCCGCCTCTCGATCCTCGAATTTTCAGATTAGCAGGCTCAAACAAGAAGGTTCAAAGAAAAACCTCAGCCTCGTTCCCGGGAGTTCTCAACGATTTCGAAGGTGACGTCATCTCTCTAGCTTGTCGGGAAAATTCGCGCTCGGTTCCAAGCCTCCTCCCCTCACTCGGGTAGCGCGAACTGGCCTGGGAATGAGGTTGATAAAAAAAGAGAAGTGTGACATCTCGTTACCATGGCAGCAAAAGTTTTGGTTCACAAAAATATGGAGCTTCAGTAACGACGACGGCAACGAGAACAGCAAAAAAAATTCAGTTAGGTTTACATTAGCAAAACAATAACTTTGCACGTGCACCAAGTTTTTTTATACATTTCTTAGCCGTCGTTGCACGACTGCGACAGGACACTTCAAATTTCAAGAGCCCGCTTGATATGGAGAGGGTGAAAACACAAAAATTTTCAGTAATTTCGCCAACATTTGACAAATTAAATGAATTTGAATAAGATGAATGATGATGAAGTTTGAATTAGTGCGGATTCATTTTTTAAGTACAAAAACGAGAAGTCCGAAGACTACAGCAAAGCTGATTTAAAACAACGTGTATTGTTTTTTATAACAATATTTCGGCTCTCCATACCAGCCTTCCTCAGGTTTACAGATGTTATAAAAAACAATACACGTTGTTTTAAATCAGCTTTGCTGTAGTCTTCGGACTTCTCGTTTTTGTTCTTTATATTTTGGCTGATTTGATCTCTTCTCTAGAGATCCAACGTTTACAACTAGCAGGATCTTCGTCCACGGTTTTTGCAGTTAATTTAATCATTTTTTAAGTGACGTTTTAATTTCGGTTTATTGTGATCCAGAAATGTTGCTACCATGGTAACGTGACGTCGGACTTTTCCCCTCTATCACAAATATATTTATAGCTAAAATACCAATCATGGCCTCAGAAAGGAAATATAGCAGGTGACCAAGAAGAGAGAGGTTGTAAATGCTGTCGTTTGGATGTCATATTACTCTTAATTATCTGAAATAAGCAAGCCAGTTTTCTGGTTGATGGGACAGAATAAGTTCAATTTTCAACACATGGCACTAATAAAAGAATAGTAGACTTGGAATAACCGTTGAATCAATACATCGTTGAAGCAATTTAAGGGTTTTACAAACCTGTCCAAATAAAACTTCAGGACATTCAAGCTTTTCGTGTTTGTTTTCAGGATGCAACAAAAACCAATCCATTTGCACTATTTATTTTTCATTACTGGTGTTATCTACTTCCTATTCGAGTGCAAATTAAAAAAAGGAGAAACATTTAAATTTACAGTATTCCTTTGGAATATTAGGCAAAGTATAAGGAAACGAACGTAACGACAGGAAAAAAGGTTTGTGGTTTTGTTTTGTGATGGAGAATTTTTATATGTTCTTTTGTAGTGGTTAAGAAATAATTTTTAATGCATTTTCTTTGATCGCGTCAGTAATTGTTTTCATAAATATTGGTTAAGTGGTTTGCCACCTTTCCTATGAATGAATCTTTTCAAATTATCTATTCTTGTTCCGGGACTATTAATTACACTAAGAAGCAAAAACGTATATTACATCCTAATTTAAGCAGGTTTGTTTCCCTTGCACGCAATGAATCGCAATAAATTGCTCCTTGTTCCCGTGTTAACTAAAGTCAAGTTGACTTAGAAAATAGTAAAGTACTATTTTATCGAGGAGAACTACTCTTAAGTGTCCCTGTGAAGAGTTAGGCTTTAAGTGTGCAAATTGAAAGGAGCCTGCCAACTGAATTTCGTGCTCGACTTTAAGTTGTTAGATGAGGAAAATTTTCATAACCTTTTGATTATGAAAGTGGATCACCACACACTGGGTTTCCGAAAACGTGAGTATGGATTTAAGTTTTTTAAAAATGTAAAAACAGTATCAGAAATTTGAGAAGTGACATTAAATTTGAGTTTAAACCATTTATTTTAAATCCTTTCATTACTGCTCTGATAGAGAAACTGAGAAGCTAAGATTGTTTTAACATTTAAGAAATATATATTAAAACATTCCACATTATTTATTCCGTTTCTCATTTAACAGGGGCACCCAACTAGAATATAGTTCAAAACCACTTAAACATAGCATTGTTAAACCTATTTTAGTATTTAAACGGTAGATATAGGCATATTTTTATCCCCTAAAAATTTTGCAAGCGAAGTTAACGCAACGGCTACCAGCCCTATATGTGCTTAGACAGTTTTCTCAGCGCGTGGCGTGATATTGCGCTATGAATTACGAGCGCAGTAGGGATGCGCAGAAACAATTAGCGCGAACGACCTTAAAACGTAAAATTAGGAGGTTTCATGTCGTAGTCGTTCAGTGGACGTCAAAGAAATGTACTAAAAAGCGTGCTGCACGTGCAGAGCTGTTGTTTTGATCATTAAACCGATTGTTTTTGGAATTCGTCGTTGTGGTCTTCGTCGTAGTTGCTTAAGCTCCCAATCGATCTGAGCCTGGTTCCTGGAAAGATGGCTAAGTTTAAACCAGGATTAAGCCAAATTTTGAACAAGGTTTTCTTGCCTAAGAACATGCAACTCGAGCTTCAAAAATACTGTTGTGCCAATACTGTAAAATACTGTTGTTGCTCCAAGATACAGAAATGCCAAAACAAAATATGTGACTCTTAGCAATTTATTGGAAGGTAAATAAAAAAAAGGAACAAAATTTTAATCCCGGATTAGCGCTAATCAGCCTTTCGGGAGCTGGGCCCAGCGATAAATAACTAGATGTACAATAACTGGGACAAATTTGCGTTTGTGGAGCTTTATACATGCCCCACCCCTCCCCTCACCTCACAACACAAACAACGTTGGACGCTCCTTGCTTGTATCCAGAATATTACCGGGTTTGCAACATTGTAATAGGGAGGGGGAGGGAGAACTGCAAGCAATTTTCATGAAGAATCGGCAGATATAAAGTGGTTAAGTTTGTTTGTGTAGATGTACGAGTAGAGTACCTGGGAAGTCATGCACTCATCACATTTTGTTCTTGAATTACGTTTAGCATGCCGTCTTTTGAGAATGCTTTTGGTTGGACTCCAATGCTTTTCAGTTTCTTCATCATCATACCAAACTCAAGGTTGGTCCTTTATCTGATCGATGAGCTAACGAATCAATGAGTCTTAACTTATAAACTGATGTCAGATTGGTTTATCCAATAGGCCATTTCTGAAGTCCAAACTGACTCTCACTTTTAAAACGACTGCTAAGTGCAAACCTTTCTTGTAAAAATGAGTTTTATTTGCATGTGAATAATTTAAAAATCATTTTCATATTTATCATTAATTAATAGCAATGATAACACTAATATCAATTAATAATAGCAATATTAAGCCCAGCTTTGAAACAGAGGCTTATAGGGCAACTCGAAAATAGCCTATTGCGTTTATGATTGAGTTATAAACTAAGCTGCTCTACCCAAACCCTCTTAATCTCTTTTTTCCTAAAAGGTCCTCAGATCCCCACAGGTT
Organism: Porites rus; assembly: GCA_964035705.1. NCBI lineage: Eukaryota > Metazoa > Cnidaria > Anthozoa > Scleractinia > Poritidae > Porites > Porites rus. The sequence goes on along the minus strand of OZ038004.1, from coordinate 2,741,203 downwards.
TTAGTCCACCTCCACCTACTTCAAATTCTCTGGATCTATGCGACTCATTCCAACCGCCTAAACCGCTCTCTAACACATTCAACGCAACTCTGATAGGCCAGGTCATCTCTACAGATGAAGTGTTCTCGGATATCCAATGCATCGACTCCTGCCTCCGATCGCTCTCCTGTAAAGCATACAACATGGAATCGAGAGGATCCAAAATCTATTGCATTACCCTGGCTACGGTCGAACGGATACAGGAAAAGCACGGATCATCTTATAGAATTTTTGATCGAGAAAAAATTGAAAAGGTTTGTAGCCTAAAAAAAATCGCTTCCTGCCCTCTCTATAGTGTGCTTCCATCTCCTCCAACCCCCACCTTTTTTTCTTGGACTGACTGGCGTTTATCTGATCATTACTTTATTTTCTATCGAAAACTCACTCTACCCTAAAAAAGTAAATCTATACCGGCCTATGCCCACTGTAGGACTCGTGTGGGGGTGGCTGGAATCCCCTGCTGGTTTTAGTGTTTTAACTTGCGCGCCCTGTTGTTTCCTGCCAGCCCCTATTACTTTTAAGCGCCTGCGAGCAAAGAACAAATTGAAATATATGAAACTGCTTTTTTATAGCACTTCCTAGGGCGCTTTCCATAAGTAAAAATTCCCGGCTGGTTCAGTCATTTTCAGGATGAAAGCCTGAGTAGTCTTTTCTCGAAATTGTCGCTAAGACCCATCATTTCCGTTCATATCACGTAAGAAAGGACTGATCTGGCTGAATTGTGGTCTTTCTTTTGCTCGAAATCTTTGAGAGCGCGCGCTTTTCGCTCGTACTGACGCCCGCCCAACTCGCACACTCCCGTATCGCAGATATCAGTCACAGATTTCGAGCAAAAAAGAGACTGCACGCAGTCTATAAATTGTATTGCAAAATCTTAAACGAGGCGTTTCTGACAATTTCTTTTTTGTTGTTTTGTGTCTACAGTTTCTCTTTCAGCGTGATACTTGCTAGAATTTTGCCCTGATATTCCAGTTTCAGTCCAGAGTTTCCTTCAGTTGTGAACAGTCACCGTCGCTATTCTCCGATTATGTGGTGTTCTGTGTATTTGTACTGAAGGGACGTATCGTATTGGAAGAACTTTTGAAAGACATCGAAACCTAATTTCGTTATAATCTAAATCCAACAAAAGGATAATCACTCACCATCCGAGCGTTCTTAAAGGGTATGAAAATATGTAAATAGTTTGTATGCGAGGAGGATAAACTTGTAAACGCTTCAGATAAGTTCAAACAAGTAACCGGAGTCAGACAGTTTCTGACCCTAATTCAATAGTCAATAGTGAATCGATCTTACGAAATGGAAGTTAAAAATTTTGTATTCCTTATGATAATTATTTTTGAGATCGATTTTAAACTATTTGTTTCGATTTCTGCTCAGGGCAAACAATAAATCTATTGCAAATCCACAATACCAGCCCTGGTATGCCTGTGACATGACTTCCTCCCCGAGCAACGGAAGCGGAAGAAATCCCGTGACTACTTTTCGCGAGAGAAACGCTGATGGTGTGGGGGCGTAAAAAATATTCCCCAATTTTATATACCTGTTTTGTCATTGTAACCGACTTATAAATAGAAATGATCTCGAAAAGAATGACCATGTGACTGTCCTCAGTAGAGTAGTTTTACGTCCTCAAATGCAAATTGAGCTTTTAGTTTCGAATCGACTTTGTAGCCATTTATGGATGTCTGGTTAGAGATTATGTCAAGCAGAGTAAATAAACGTTTCCTTACATTCACTGGCACAGTGTTATTGTCATTCAATAAAGCTCGGCCATTAGTTTTTTATAGTTACTTTGAACATTACATTGTAGTGGAGGACGTAATTAACATCTTGTATTGTCAACGCAAACAAGGTAGCGTGACTTATTATAAGTAGCGTGACACGAGTTTCCGTGATAGTCAATTACGTGGTAAATGATATTAATCGTATTGTGTATAGTGTAATCGTATCGTACGTGCAACATATCGTGATGATCTGATAACGCTGCCTCGAAAAAAATCATTCTCTTTTATGAGCAAGTCTATACCCTCAAGATTGCGTCACTGTTATTCTTCCGTCTTTTTCTTCCTCTTTCTAAATGCCCGACTTCATTGAATTATCCACCGGCTTGGGGGATTGATCACTTTGAAAATTATGTAGCTTAGGGGCAGGGGAGGGGGGGGGGGCGTATTTTAATGACAAGACTTATTCATTAAGCATGATAATAAAATGAAATAAAGTATTCAGGCTTTGCAGTGAACTAGACTGAAATCTCCGAACAATGCGAAGCCCATTACAAAAAAAACAAGATGTTGAAATGAAATTTTTTTGGCTCACAAGCGAAAACCTGATCAACTTCCTCGCGTAGGCGTAAGGGAATTTTTTAATTGCATCTTTTAAAAAAAGAAGCATGACTTTAAGGAGTTGTCCCTTGCTACTTAAAGACAAGGCCCAACCTAACGCAATAACAGTTAACGAGAAATCACTATATAACACATCACTTTACTCCGCGGGCTCAACTTTCTACCCTGTTGTTGCTAAAATGGTGAATTTTCGCCTATTTCTGCTCTTGATTGGTAAGTACCATCTCCACTTTATACACCTTATAGATAGTTATCCAAGAACGTTTTCATCCTCCATTGCTTACCCATTTTTGGGTCCCGCTTTGATTACCTGAACGACGTTCTCATTGTGGCGATCATGTTCTTGATGTCTTTGTTCAAGCCGACAATTTTAGTTAGACCTACGCAGCGACCATATTAGTTATTTTATATCATTTTCAACATTCTAACGATAAATGAACTGTTCGGTTAGTCTTGATATACAGCAGCTAGTCTGATTCTTCTCCGAAACCCAGATTTATCTCCGTCTCTTTCCAGAAATCTTTCAAACGATATATATATTAATACTTTGACGTGTCTCCTTGAACAGCCATTAAATAACCTAAAAACAAAATATTCTCCATCACCCGCGATCGATTTGATGAAATGAAAGGGTAGATATGAGCAGAGAGAATGCATTTTGATTCGCCTGCTCTTAAACCTTTATATAAAATTGACGGATTAAAAATCCGGGGAGCGAGAAGAAGGCCGGAAGAAAGGGTCGATAGGACAAAGCGTTCATGGACTAACGTGATCAAGCAAAGTTTGCTCAAATGAAAAAAAATTCGTGTTTGGAGGCCTCAAAAGCTTTCTTAAAAACCTTTTATTCTTTGTCGAGCTTTGCTTTCGGCAACTTTCCTTTGATTCATGTTTTTATATGCTAGAATTTTCGCGCGTTTGATTATTCATACTTGCGCACTGTTACCTCAGTCACTGTTTCCTCCTGCTTGTTGCCTCAGTACAAATATATATAATGGTCAACGGTTGACTGTAGTAAGTGGAACAATTCTAGTTCAGTGCAGGAAAAGAAATATCGGATCATTCTATTATACAATAGTCGAGTTTAAATCTTTCTCGCTCTCTCGATAACTGCTCTACTGAGCAGAGCTTAAAAGGGATCGGTTTGACAAAGTAGGTGTGTTTCAGAGTTTCAATATTAAACGGTACATTAAGTTGTGAGAAAGAGGACACAAGAGCAATTAGTTCCGTCTCCTGTACTTATGTTACTCTACTTTCTGTTCATTCTCGGTGAAACCGCACCATATAACCTTAACGAACGACGTTAAACCAAGAAAACGGAAAAGATGTCAACACAATAGAGCCCAGGAAAACAAAATGCCAAAGCAAAGGAAGACCCACTTCAGATTCTTGCACCGAGAGGCACTTTCTTTTCGATACTCTTACGTTTAATATCTTCAGAAACGTATCTGAACTAGTTTAGTAACAGGAATATAAAGCACTTTTGAACTTCAACCTCGTATTCTAGATAAAACCAAAGATTTTACTGTGAAATTTGTTGAAAACCTTCGGTATGATTGTTATTACTAATAACAGAATTTGAGCATATTCTTCTAGAGGAGTAATGCCCTGTCATCGGCACCTAGCGACTTTTTTCTGCAAAATAACTGTTCGAAGGAGCAAATATTGCCTAGAAATTTCTAAAGCTTGAGAAGAGCTAAAAATTTCTGGATAACCGTACCATTCGTCTAAAATATTCGGATGTTTTCCGGCTTAACTACGATTTTTGGAGGTTATGTTATTCACATTTTAATACCAAGATATTGCGATTATTGTTAAAAAAAAAAGGTCTCCTAAAACTTTCGGTATAAAGACAAAACGTCCCCTATAATTTTCTAATGAAAGCAAGGCTTCTTCATGTCCTCGAACTTTTGACCGGACCCATGAGGGTAGCTAACACTTTCGGATGAGACGTAAAAGCCACCTAAACTGCTTTCGTGACGACCAAAAATCCCCTAAGACATCCGAACAGGTAAATGGTTTTTAGTTTTAACTCCAAATTAACCAAACAGGCTTCAAAAAGCATAGAGAAAACCATCTGAGACATTTCTGGCGTATTTGGAGACATTCGGTCGTTGGGTGCCCTTGCCCTATGCTGTGTAGTTAAAATGGCGCCCGAAGTCCTAATTCGGAGGCAGACCGAGTTTAAGTTCTTCTTAGTTGACCATTCTCGAATTCTTCTAGTATAGCTCCGAGTTTCAGAATTTTTCCAACACGCCGCTTGCAAAAGTAAGCTTCTACCTGAAACGCAATTTTTCAAATTGTTACTGTCGATGTTAAAAAAGGAGATAGCAGTCCCACTGGTTTTTCTGACACTGACCCAGTGAAAAGTACCTTCGCTGTTTCATGCATTGCTCGAAGAGTTTGTTCAAGGGACTCTTCCGGTTGCCTGGCCTGAACATTGTCTTTATTTAGCAGTTTTATTCATTTATGCGGCGAATTTACAAATTCAACTTCAAAATTTATTGATTAGCCTCTCTTGACCAAGCACCAATTTCAGACCTTCATTTCACAAGCTTTAAATATCCTGTTTTAATAACGGTTTGCTTTCAATTTGAAGTCGTTTCAGCTTCGTTTCAGAAAACCAGCCGGAAAAAAAAAGCGGATGAGGTTGATTTGTTCACAATGCATATAAACAGTTTTTGTCAGTCGCTCTTTGAAAAGCCCGTTTAAAACACACAACTCACGAGCTATAAATATCGTGTATTACCTACAAATTACGTTGTTTGACGTCGTTTTAGCTTTGTTTCAGCGGCGCCTGAAGCTCCTTACATTGAGCAGGGTGTGATTTGTCAACAATTTTACACACCTACCTTTTAAAATCAATTAACCATTCAATCGTTAGAGGAAAAAGCAGTTTTACTATGCAGCCCTAATATTAATCATCATAAAAGAGTATAACTAATCGTCAGTTCCAATCGATCAAGAAACTATTTGCTGATCAGTCTTTAATTTTTTCACTGAAATAGCATTATGCAAACAATGAAAGGGATATTTGGACATAATTGTGCGTGCGTCATAAGGAACATAAAGCAAAGCGAAACCGGAAAACAATTTTGAAAGAAGATTTATTTAGGAACAAATACACCTTTCTATTTTTATTTCGCCCTGAATACTTAGTTCATGGTTTTTAAGTTGGACAAATTAACTGTTCTTTGAGCATTCTGTAAAAATAATACCAGGGAAAGGAAAATTGAACTTGATCTTGAAGCCCCATTAAAGGTTATTCTAAACTTCTCTTATTATGCTAATTATTAAACACTGAATCATTGGATAACGCAACTCTAGAGCTCTGATTGGCTTAGAGCCGAGTTGGCCATCTCATATCCAACGCGCTCTCCTGGAATAATTGTTAATTAACACTATTTACACCTACCTCTTTACCTTTTGGCATCTAAGTACTCACAGAAATAGACTCAAAGGAAGACATAATGAACTTAGTAATTATAATATGGCTATTAAATCGAACACCACAACTTCTCAAAGTGTGCCCAAAACTGATAAGAATGTCTCTATTTGTCAGTCCAATAGTTACTTTTCTAAAGGTTACCGAGAAAGAAGTCTAGTCTTTTAAAAACTGATATCAAAACGTTGCTACTTTCCGGACGTTTTACAGTAGTCGTGTGACGTGGTGTGACGAGCTTGAACTTTTTTTGCACCTTTCATTTTCAAATCTATGATGACGACGTCAAAGTTAATCTTGCTGAAACTCTTAGAACGGTCATTATGAAAAGCCCCCATTTCCTGAATTTGTTCGTTATAGTTGAATATGCTACTTTGTTTTGTGGACAAAGAAAATAATTTAGACCAACAATCATAAGTGATAATATTTTTTCTTAGCACTTGTTTATTTGTGAGCACTCACTACTGAACTAATTAACTTTCATTGCCCTTTGGGTTACTACGTTAACTCCGGCCTTTATGTCTTATGGAAACTGAATTAACGCAAAACAAAACTTGTCGATATTCCCCTGAGACTATTATAAGCTAGGTATTCTTTGTGAAAAGTATACATGCCATAACAGATCTCCAAAACTCGGTCAGTGATAACATATGTATATTCGGAGTTTTACGAATCTTTTTTTGTGAAAGGGCCTTCTTTCTTATGCCTATTGTTCCTTTAACCAACAGCTTTGTGATTCAAATATCCTATTTTTAACCGTTTTGTATGTATGATGCATGTGATCTGGGGGTTTCCCATCCAGGTTCTCAGCAATGACCATAAAATTAGGTGAGCGTTTCAGATCGTATGAGTCGTGATTCAACTGATCTTCTCGATCTGTGAATGATCTACAATCTCTGTGGTAAAATGATCTATAGCAAATACGGAGTTCTGGTTTTTTTCGGTGAGTATAAATACAGTTAACCATGAAAACTTGTTTGAACAAAAATACTGATTGCGGTAGCGCACTATACCTAGAGGTTTATAAAGAACGTGCCTTATTTTATAGTAACTTACAAAATGTAGTTTTCGGTCACATTTAGCCATTGTACTTAAACTAAAACTAGACGTAGTTACTTTATAAGTGATCATTTGCTGAAAACCGTACAGATAATCAGAGATAATTTGGCAATACTTCAAATTACTTTAATTTAGTAATTTTTAACTCAATCATTAATCATTTTATCTCTAGCTGTATATTTCACCGACAACATTATTAACTGAGTTACATCTGTCCGATTCTTACAATCCAGCCGGTTAAGTAGTACAAGAACAAAATGCCCCTTAAATTTTCCATGTTTGCAACTTTCATAAAAGCCACTACTAGAACATTTCAAGTCATTATTAGACTACACTTGTCTTTGTTAGAACTTTAAAGAATTTTCCCAGTGACTAATCACTTTAAACAGAATTGATGAGCAAGCACTTGATATGGCCATTGAAACTTGCTTGAAGCCGGTCGTAGATATTGCTGTTCCACTGAATTTTCCTGTTTGGTAGAAAACAGTGTAATTAACATAACCCCTTCTGAGTAGCGAAAAATTTCAGCTAAATTTTGGCAGTGTTTGCGACCCTTTTATCTTAACTCGGAGTTAGAAAATGGCCACTCAATTTAGATCAAATTTATGCCCTGAAATCCGGCCGAGAAATGTTTTTAAAAATGAAGCAAAAAGAAAGAAAAATTATTGTTCTGATGTAAGCACAAACAATAGTCTGAATTCTGTCTAAGTTATTCTTATATTCTAGGTGTTACAAACTAAGCTTAAAGTTTCAATCATCCAGACCCTCATCAGATCTATCTATCAGGTATCTACAAGAAATTTGATTTATCAAACTTCTTGAATATCAGGTCAATCGAAAAACAGTTAGTGTCCTTGTTAAGCTTACTCTAACTCTGAACGAAAAGGGATTTAGAGAGCCAAGTGATATATGCTTTAATTTCTCCTCAACAGTATTTTGTTCGAGCGTGGGGATAGTTGCCTCGTGTTCAATAGAGACATTACAAGAGAAGGCAAAGACTTGCGGGAATGGATTTTTCGACAACCTCAAGAAGGATCGACACCAAGACTGCAGGTACGAAAAATATGGTGGCTTCTATTTCATGCGAGCGTGATATCTGAATAGGGGTTATAGTTATATGCTGTTTATCTGGTGTGGCAGCCATACGGCGTGTAAGAATTGAAAGTGTTACCTTTAAGCTTTAAATTAGAAGCAAACAAACAAGTCGGATAACTATTCGAAAATTACGATAATGAGTAAGTTAATATAATGTTTTGTTTTCAGTTTTTCTGATCTCGAAAAAATGATTTAAATATGAGGGAAGGTGATCTATTCTCCGAATGATAATGATGATGATGATGATGATGGTTGTGGTGGTGGTAGTGCGCTCTAATGAATGTTTAAAATACATCAAATTTTCTTCTATTTTTGTTTTCCTTTTTTCATTAGGAAACTTTACACCTCCAAAGTAAAGCACTGCATCAAAAATGTTGTCGATAACTGCCGAAATCAAACAGATAGCAAAACTCTGGCCATAATGGAAAAGATCTCTAAAAACTTGATCTCTAGCTGGCGGTATTATTGCAAAGACGGTATGCTTTACTCCTTTAGAGGCCTGAAAAAACTGCCGAACTGTCCGGACACAACGCTAGAAAAAATAAGAAAGTGCGCAAGTTCATTTTACAAGAAATTCCAAGAGTACAAGGGCGGTAGCCGGTCTTTGTGCAGGTTAGAATATTGTATGTGATTTTCACTGCATTATCATTTTCTTCCCTCAGCGAGTGTTCTTGCATACGCTCTACAATTAAAGTGCCTTTTTAGTCAAAATTAATTTTCTCCCAATCCGTTTTTGTTTCAGAAAATTCACCAAGGCTAAGAAATGCATTAGAACGACCCTAGAAAGGAACTGCGACGAGAACTCTTGGGTAAAGAATGCTTCGAAGCGATACCAAGACCCTTACAACCCTTATTGCCCCGGAAGGGTGGATTTGAAAAGAAAACCAGGTTTGTATAATACTTCGTGATGTACGTGGTGAATTATTAATGATAATAATAATAATAATAATAATAATAATAATGATAATGATAATAATGAAAATAATAGTAATAATAATATATAATAGTGATGATGAGGATGATGATGATGTTGATGCTGATGATGAATAATGAGGCCTTGGGACTAGGGAAAGATATTTTTATCTTTATTTTAATCTAATTTCTACACTTTTTCTTTACAGTGCCGAGGAGTCCTGGAAGACGGTTCGGCTCCTGCTCAGAAAGTGACTACCTGTCTTTAACAAGAGTCTGCATTGCGAGTTTCGTGCAAACGCTCCAAAAAAATCCCAAAACATCTTGCAGGTTCGTAAGTGTAGTTTGCATCCTCAGTATATTTTTATCGATAAATAACGACGACTGGCCGCAAAGCACGATATGAAATGCCACACCATTTACTTTAAACATGTTTTTGGTGCAAAAGGCACGATTTATTATGTAGCCGTAGCGAAGGTGATACGGATGAACATGCAAAACTTGAGTGGTTCAATGTACATTTTCTGGCGTTTTTCCTTTCAGACGGGTATACATGGACAAGATAAACAAATGTGCGAAGAACGTGGCTCTTCACTGCCATAAAAATGAATCTAAATACGATAGAAGAAACGTGGAGCGATCCTTCAATAGCCGAAGCTTTCGAGCCTACCAAGAACAAGTTTATTGCAATGGCATGAACTTACAGGTTCCCCTTCCACCTTCTTTGAGACGACATCAGTGCTCGAAGAACTTTCTGGCAGAAAAGGGGAGATGCGAAGACAACTATGTTAAGACTTACAGAGAAAACAAAGGGGACAAGACTCTTTGTAGGTATGTAATTTTTGTAGCTTAAATTGAATTAAGGCTAAACGTAAGTATTCGGTTTCTCAAATATGCTCACCCATGGAAAACAGGTAGCGCCTTTGCACGCCTAGCCTGTGTGCGCAGAGTTAATAAAACCCCACCTAGTAACGTCTGCCAAACAGCGCCGATATCCTTGTTCTGGGCTTCTAAAGGACTCATGTCGATAATTTTACCGCAAATGAGTTTCGAATTTCCCTGACTGGCAGATTGACGATTTTTTTTTTCTGTAACAGGCCAATCATGGCGCTTGCTCAAATCCTGGTACCTAGGTGGAGCCTTGGCGGGGCTCGCAATTTCGGCGCTGTTTTGCAGACGGACTAAATCAGAAGTTTAGTGGTCTATTCCATGCCGTACAAAGAATTATTATTTATTCCTTCTCTTTCTTTCTCCTTTTTTTTTAGGAAGTACGCAGAAGCAAAGGCCTGCGTCAAGAATGCCACACTTACCCTGTGCAAGATGACAGGAGAACAAGTGGAAGTTGTAAACTTCTATTGCGACACGTTTAACCCATTTTGCTTCAACCTGTCAGACCCACCGATGGTTAAACAGCCGCGGGTGTCTTTGCCTCGCGTCTCACGCGAGTCAGGTCCCCAGCTCCCCACGGTTACACCCACTCAAAGTGTAAAAGGAAGTGCTGAAGTGAAATCTCGAGGAGGGGGTCAGTCAAGTAGCCTCGCAAGTTATCGTTTTGTCCTAATTTTATCTGTTGTAGTTTTGATTCGTACTGTTTCATGAAAAGAGCACTTAGTTTAGGTTCATCATCCAGGATATACAGTGCCAGGAGTGACTGGGCTCTCCCCGTTTACTGGAGTGGTTTACTTCTCTTGTTGACCTCTTGTGCCCAGGCCCTCGGAATTTCCTTGGGGACAGCGCCCAGTATGGCTTTGTTCTCTGCAAAACTGATGAGCTCAGTTTTGTCAGTCCACCTTCAGTTTGCGCTACTCCCCTCGAAATATTAACTTAAGTGAAGGCAAATGCACTAGATGCTCTACAACTGTCAGCAACGACCTTTTCTCAGTATTCAACAAAGTTCGATCATTCAATTCTAAGGGCAAAGACTATACACAGTTGCTTTTCCGGTTTGCCAATTGTCTATTCGATCTCTGATCAAAGTCATTTGCTTCTTGGCTTGGCATCTATGGATCAGCCACGGTGCAAAGTTGCCTTTACCAATGTGATGGAGTTGCAAACTAAACACTAGCCACTCACGAAATAGCAAATTATATTATGCCAGAGGTAAAATTATAAATCCTTTTTTAATATATAGTTAGTTTAAAAGAGTTTAAAATGCTTGGAGAATGTGTTATAGTATTATATGATCAAGAGAATAAATTACAAATAGTGCTTAAATTAATTTTTTTTAGTAATACTTAATTATTCGTTTTGGTCAGTTACTCAGTTATCTCTATCCTCAAAATTTGTTAATTAAAGGAAATGAAACGCACTACTCCTTGATGTGTTCTGTATGATAACAAATTAGTTGTCCCGTTCTCCGCGGGCTAACTTCATGTAAAATAGCTTCAGTTATAGAAGAGCTGTTGCAAGGAACAGCTTGCCCTGTATAATGAAAGACACTCTTAGTCTCTTAGTCTATGTAAAAGATTCATTAGTCTTAATTTTTAATTAACATTAATTATTCAGGGAATTCGTGAAATAGAGGTTTTAGCTGGAAGTTGTAGTTAGTTTTGCATTTTGTTTAGTTTGTTAGGTTATTAAGATCTATATTCCTAATGAATTTTAACGTTTTTAAATAAAGAACTATATTCTATTCTGTTATTGTATTCTACCAGTTTAAAAAAAAATTGGATACATTTCGGTACCGTTACATAATGTTACTTGTAACTTACAGAATACCAATTAAGAGTACACCATTTTTCGCTGGTTTCAAATTCACGATAAGGGCAGAATTATACAACTACGAATAGTAACTGCGATATTCATGATGACGTTGATGACGATCAGATAGAAGATGACGATACATAATTATAATTAGCGATCCAGGGTGACCGGGTGAAAATTATTTGCTGTCGTGAGAAGTATTCGTGGTCTTCCACGGTATAAAATTGTGACTTTATAGTTATTTTGAAGTACATTACATTGTAGTGGAGGACGTAATTAACATCTTGTATCGTCAACGCAAACAAGGTAGCGTGACTTATTATAAGTAGCGTGACACGAGTTCCATGATAATCAATGACGTGGTTAATGATATTAATCGTATAGCGTATCGTAACGGGGGGTGACAACTCTAACAAAGGCTGTTTGGGCAGTCCTATGAATACCTTTATGTCCTCCTGGAAATTTCGTCGACCCTCCCGAATTTTTGGGTGGCATTCCCCATAAATATTTGTCTCCCCAAAATTCTTTTAACAATTAAAATATTGATTAGCGATTTTTTCAGCTTCTTGTTAATTATGTAACTTGTTAATTATCTAACCTTAGTTATTTTTTCGTTTAGAGGGTATCATGTTCACACAGAAAGACTGTCAAACTTTTTAAGTATACAAAATCGTGATTTTTGTTTGATATTACATGTCATCACGGATGAATCAGGCGAGCAGGGAAGGGGCCAACCACTAGGGGGGTCTGGGGGCATGCTTCCCCAGAAAATTTTGAAATCTTGGTGCTCTGAAACGCCATTTCTAGTGTTCTTAGAGGACAAATTCTGCCCAAAATGTTCTCTACATCAATTGTCCTTTTTATGCTTATTTTTATTAGCGTGACTTCGTGTAGAAGTAGTCAATTTTATTTTATACAAGTTGTGCGGTTTTTTAAATTGCTCTGGATATCACTTTCAGCTGAGTATACTCTGTGTGGTGTCATTGTATGAGTCTCATAAGAATTCATTTGAAAATTTCAGAACAACTGTCGAAATCTGAAATTTTCCTATCCCGAACGAATATTGATCGGGATTCGGGATTTTCGAGCAAAATCGGAAGGACCCCGACGAGATCAGGATGATTAATAAGTCTTCACAGACATACTACTTTTTATGGCCTCATTTGTGTTTAACAAGGTTAAATGAGTTTCGTTTTTTTCTTACATACTTCTTACGTACTTCTTTCAAGTTTTCCAGTATGCAATCAGTGGAATGTGCTCTTAAGGTGGCTCGACTGGATTTTTTTGGGGGGATACCTCCCAAGTTTGAGCATTAACTACGTCGCCATGAGTAAAGATATGGGAAAAAGATTACCACAACTGTATTATATAAAGATGAAAATTTCTTATGATCTGGGTTTTATTGCAATCGGAGTCGCCATGGCAACGTAACGACCCCATTACGTTTTTTATTTATCTTTGTGTTTCTCTGTACCGGGGGTTTTTTTAAAGGGCATGTAAACCCAAAAATACAAGTTTATCCCCTTATATGTAAAAAAGTATTCTAAAAACGATTTTGCTATTATTTTTTGCCAATTCGATGCTCCTAAGGCGAAAACACGGCGTTTTCTACGGCAGATTAACTTCCGGTTAACAATATGAAATTACCTGTGACGTAACGAGTGGAACTAGTCTATTGCGCAACTAGTCACTATGGGGGCTCGAGCGATAAGTGAGAGTTCGGATAGTTCAGAGCAGAATTCATCCGACGAAAGTGATTTTTACGACGTAAATTTATATGACAGCGATGTAGCTGAAACTTCAGAGCCTTCTGAAGACACAGGTCCGCGTCCCTTAAGAGCCTCGCAGAGTTCAACGAGATGATGGACAACAACAACAACAAAGCCGTATTATAAGGACGAAACCGAAAGTGAGACGGATCGTCTTGTAACTTAAATTGTATTGCTCATACCTAATTTGCCTTTATTTTGGAGTAATTTTATCATGAGACTAGGATGAACTCAAGCCATTATGAAAGGGGTCCTTACTTTTTTTTATTGTAATTTAGGTGTGAGTGTGGAATGTGTCAGCCGATGCCCTCAGTACCCGAATGCGTATGTTGTCATGAAATAGGGCAAATATGGCAAAAAATTGAAGAACAAACGGAGGTCCAAATGTCCTGTGTAACAGAACGTCCAGGATTTCAGTCTACTTGCTTGGATGTGTGGGTCCTTGAAACGGCGTATTATGCATATAGGCAACAACATGGCACAGAAAGTCATAGAGGGCACGAGTATGTTTAATAGTTCTGAAATTTTCACTATATACATAAAAAAAATTATGAACAGTTTACATATGACTGCATATTCGTAGTTATATATTTATTCCACTTTACACTTTTCCACTCGTTCGTGTCTAGAAAATTTCGCTACATCACTTATCGCCAACTTGAGCGATGGTGTTGGGGTTATCTTTGGAGAAAAGTAAGAGTGGCGCTCCCTTCCTGTCCAGTAAACAAAATACGCCAAAGATTTCCTGCGGATTTTGGCACCTCCTACACTAGTTTAAAGCCACCAAACGTGCAATAATTAACCTATCTTTTAACGTATAAGAAGTGAAAACCATCAGCGAAAAATAACAAAAAAAAAAGCAAACAAACAAAGTGCGATAGCTCTTCAAAAATATAACCAGTGTACGGCGGTACGTTACTTTGACGGACCACCCTGATATTCTTCAATGTCGTCCTCGGTTTCCTCAAGAGACAAATCAGTCGATGGAACCTAATCGAAATCTTTGTCATCGTCCACGCTGTGTCCTCCTAGACTTTAACAGAGCTGCATTCTGGTGTACGAGTGCTTAAAGGAGCTGTAATAAGGTCGCACTGCACTTGAAAATCTTCCTTCAGGAATTCTAATTGTGTGCCTATGTGCCTGCTGGATAGAGATTCTACATTAGATAATCGGTTACGGAAAAAGAAAAAAGCGAGGTAAGATTATGTTTAAGCGTAACCTACCTTTACCTATAGATGTTTCGTGCAGAATATCACATTGAACTGCTACCTCTTTAAACCTGGGAGATGTCACATCTTCAGAGCAAGCACTTGTTTTAGTGTCGACGGGCATAGACTCCGAAGCTGACGTGACCGGCGACGGAGGCACGTTTATTATCGGCCAATAACTGTGAAAAAAAGTTGAATATACTTGAGGAAGGGGGTACGGTTAATACTGACCTAATGAAAAAAAATCCTTCTTAATTATTACATTGGCTTACTTACCCTAGAAACTGATAACTTGTGCACAGCTCTACTTGTTCGTGACCTTTTTGCCAGGAGTCTGACTCGCAGTCGCCGGTATTTCTTTTTCTTCGCTCTCCATAGTCCGCTAATCTACGCGCTTCGGACAACGCTTCGGGTCGCTGGGGCTGAATTGTGGGGACCGAATCGCTTTTCAAATTGCTTCTTTTATCTTTGAGTCCTATTTTTACCATCCCATCATCCTCGAAACATTCATGTGCAAACTGAGCGCCACAGATTATGGAGTGTTCTGTAGGCTGTAAGAAGTCTGCACATTTAACTTGGACAAATTTAATCCACTGGCGCCGAATTCTTTCTTCTTTTGGAAAAAAAATGAGTAGAATGCCCTGTTTTGTTCGAGTTATTACAAGATCCAACGACACACCGCTTTACCAAAGTCAAAACTAAAAAATATTCTTGTAGGAAACTAGACAACACACGTGCTTGTGAAGGTCCCAAAGATGTTTTTGACTTCCGGTGGGCAGAGATTCCACTCGTGACGTCACAACAAAGATGGCGGAATCAAAATGGCGGACGAAGTGAACTTTCAGAGGTGATTTCTCGGGTCAAAATGCGCTTGTATCGAAAAAACGATAAAAGATTTATGAAGTACTTTCGGTATACATTCTACTCATATCAAACAAAATTGTAGCATTTTTGGGTTTACATGCCCTTTAAGAAATCGCTTAAGGGAGTTTGTAGCGCCAATTTCAGACTTTCATTTCACATTTAAATTAGTCACATTTACATGTATTAGGTCGGTAAAAACCGTTAGGTTATCACACCAGCCACAAGCTTTACTGAAACTAGTATCGTGTTTTAATTGCGGTTTGCATTCAGTTTGAACAGCGTTACAGCCTCGTTACAGCTTCGTTTCAATCTGTCGAAGCTCTTTGCTCTGAAACGGATGAGGTTGAATTGATTTGTTCACAATGACATTAAGAGTTTTGTTTAAGTCGCCTTTTGAAAAGCACTTTAAAAAAAAAAACACACGAGCTATAAATATCCTGCTTTTTACTTTCAATTTATATTGTTTGAAGTGCTGTTAGCTTCGTCTCAGTAAATTAATTATGACCCGAAGCTTTTTACTCTAAGAAGAGTGTGATCTGTCAACAATTTTGCAACTACAGTCTACCTTTTAAAATCAATTAACCATTCCGTTTTATGCAGCACTCATATATTACATCCTAAATAGTATTAAAAACTAATCGTTAGTCCGATGAAGAAACTATTTGCTTCAGTCTTAACTTTTCCTTTGAAATGGCATCATGCACATATATAATGAAACGGATTTTGGGGCATGGTTATGCTTAGGTCATAAAAACGCGACGATAGAAAACGAAACCGGAAATCAATTTTGCGTCATAACGGCTGAATTGGAGGGAAAAAAAGGGAAAATACTTTTGCCTAGGAACAAATACACTTTTCTATTTTTATTTCGACCCGAATACTTAGTGCATGGCTTTTAGGTTGGACAAATTAACTGTTCTGTGCATTCTGTAAAAATTATACCGGGGAAAGGAAAATTGAACTTGATTTTGAAGAGCCATTAAGCTATTCTACACATCTCATTGTTATGCTAATTAACACGATTTACAAATTTGACATCTATCAAGGTACTCATAGAAATAGACCCAAGAGACATAATGAACTTAGTAATAATAATATGGCCATAAAATAGAACAACACTTGTCAAATAGCTGGTTTTCTAAAGGTTATGGAGAACGACGTCTTTGAACCTAAGATCAAAGCCTAAATGTCACTTTCCGTATCGTGTAAAAAATATGAACTTTTTGGCTTCTTTCATTTTCAAATTTTTAAATGACTACGTCAATTCAATCTTGCAGAAACTTTTGAAAATAATTAAGGCTAACAATAATATGTAATAATTTTGTTTTTTTTAGCACTTGCTTATTTGTGAGCATTACCTCATTAACTTTCATTGGCCCTTGGGTTACCAGTCTTTTAACTCCCGTATTTCTTAGGGAAAAAAGCCCCAACAAAAATTCTTCGATATTCCCCTGAGACTTCTATAAGCTAGATATTCTTTATAAGAAAGTATACATGCCTTAACAGATCTCCAAACCTGCCAGTGATCACATATGCATTCAGAGTTTTGAAAACTTCAAAGTGAAAAGGGATTGGTTCATACGCCTATTTTATGACGCAAATACGCTATTTTAACTGTACTGCATGTTGTGTTTAATATATGATGTGATGGGGGGTTTCCCACTCTCGAAGACTTTATAATTAAGCCGAGCGTTAACAGATCGTTTTAGTAGTAAGAGATCCAACTTATTTTCCGTGCATGATCTACAGTCTCAGTGATAAAATGATTTATAGCAAATCCAAAGTTCTGGTATTCTTTGGTGAGTATGAAAATCAGTGTTTCTGTTAAAGAAAGAAGCGTACCCACTAACCTCACTGACTGTGCATATAGCTTCTGACGTAACATGTATTTGAAAAGCGCTCAGTTCGCCGGTGTACGTACCCCGACTTAAACTTTTTGGCTGATAGACATTGATCGACGGCCTTTTCTTAGTGCTTTCGCTTACGCTCAGTTTATCTGAACTAAATTAATAACATTTTTAACAGAAAAATTTAAGAACGTGGGTTGTTTTATATTAGATTGCACAAGCCAGTAGTTCAGTCACCTTCAAATTGAACAGTTACTGTTACTTAAACTAGAACTAGCTACTTTACAAGTGATCATTTGGAGATAAAATTAACTGATAATTTGGCAATATTTCAAATTACTTTATTTATTCAAAACTTATTCATTGATAATAACATTATCCCTAGCTACATTAATGTCACCGTCAACATAAATTACACCTGTCCGATTCTTGCAATCTAGCCGGTTTCAGAGTAGTATTGATTCTACAAAGGAGACAATACCCCTAAATTTTAAGTTCCATATTTGCAGGTTTCATAAGAGTCACTAGAACATTTCAAGTGATTATTAGACTATCCCTGTCTTTGCTAGAACTTTTAAAAATTTTCTGATGATTAATCAGTTTAAGGAGAAATGATGTGTAAGCACTTAATATGGTCATTGAAACTTGTTTGAAACCGGTCCCACATATTGCTGTTCACTGAATTTTCCTGTTTGGTAGAAAACGGTGTTCTTAATAGTGCCAGTGGCAAAAAATAACAGCTATATTTTCTGCTAGCATTGCGACCCTTTTATCTTATTTCGGAGTTAATAATGGCCACTAAATTCTGATAGATCACATTTATGCCCTGAAATTCGGGCGAGAAATGTTTTAAAACTAAATGACACAAAAAGAGAGAAAAATTATTATTCTGCGGTAAGCACAAACAATAGTCTAAATGCCATTAAATGATATAATTATTCATGAGAGAACTCAGCATTTCCCGCGGTATTTAGACTGTAGCTCAAAGCAACAAAGATAACATGCAAGGGAAAAAAACAAGTAAAGCTAAAAAGAGCCGTGTAGATTGGAATGCGAATGTTTACTGTTATTATAATAGCCAGTTTGTTTATGGTATTAATTAAATCAAACGGCTAAGAAAGAGCCGTGTAGATTGGAATGCGAATGTTTACTGTTATAATAGCCAGTTTGTTTATGGTATTAAATCAAACGGCTAAGAACTTAATGTTACAAAGGCGTTACAAAGCTTAAAGTTTCAATGACCATCCAGTCACCCTCATAAGAAACAAACTACATCCATGTATCAGGCATCCACTGAAGGGGTTTTATCAAACTTCTCGAAAATCAGGACAATCGAAAAACAGTTAGTGTCCTTGATTACGCGATCTAAAGCTGCACGAAAAGGGATTTAGAGAGCCAAGTGAAACATACTTTAATCTCTCCTCAACAGTATTTTGTTCGAGCGTGGGGATAGCTGCCTCGTGTTCAATAGAGACATTACAAGAGAAGGCAAAGACTTGCGTGAATGGATTTTTCGACAACCTCAAGAAGGATCGACACCAAGACTGCAGGTACGAAAAAATATGGTGGCTCCTATTTCATGCGAGCGTGAATTCTGTATAGTGGTTATAGTTATATGCTGTTTATCTGGTGTGGCTAAGCCGTACGGCGAGTAAGAATTGAAAGTTATCTTTAAGCCTTAAATTAGAAGCGAACAAGACAAGTCAAGTAACTATTCGCAAATTACGAAAATGGGTTAGTTAATATAATTTGTTTTGTTTTTAGTTTTTCTTATCTCGAAAAAATGATTTAAATATAAGGGAAGATGATCTATTCTCCGAATGATGATGATGATGGTTGTAGTGGTGGTACGTATTAACAAACAAGTGCGCTCTAATGAATTTTTGAAATACATCAAATTTTCTTCTATTTTGTTTTCCTTTTTTCATTAGGAAACTTTACACCTCCAAAGTAAAGCACTGCATGATAAATGTCGTCGATAACTGCCGAAATCAAACAGATGGCAAAACTCTGGCCATAATGGAAAAGATCTCTAAAAACTTGATCTCTAGCTGGCGGTATTATTGCAAAGATGGAATGCTTGACTCCTTTAGAGGCCTGAAAAAACTGCAGAACTGTCCGGACGCAACGCTAGAAAAAATAAGAAAGTGCGCAAGTTCATTTTACAAGAAATTCCAAGAGAACAAGGGAAGCCGGTCTTTGTGCAGGTTAGAATATTGTATGTGATTTTCACTGCATTATCATTTTTTTCCCTCAGCGAGTGTTCTTGCATACGCTCTACAATTAAAGTGCACTTTTACTCAAAATTAATTTTCTCCCAATCCGTTTTTGTTTCAGAAAATTCACCAAGGCTAAGAAATGCATTAGAACGACCCTAGAAAGGAACTGCGACAAGAACTCTTGGGTAAAGAATGCTTCGAAGCGATACCAAGACCCTTACAACCCTTATTGCCCCGGAAGGGTGGATTCGAAAAGAAAACCAGGTTTGTATAGTACTTTGTGATGTACGTGGTGAATTATTAATGATAATAATAATAATAATAATGATAATGATAATAATAATAATGATAATGATAATAATAATAATGATAATGATAATAATAATAATGATAATAATAATAATAATAATAATAATATATAATAGTGATGATGAGGATGATGAGGATGTTGATGCTGATGATGAATAATGAGGCCTTGGGACTAGGGAAAGATATTTTTATCTTTATTTTAATCTAATTTCTACACTTTTTCTTTACAGTGCCGAGGAGTCCTGGAAGACGGTTCGGCTCCTGCTCAGAAAGTGACTATCTGTCTTTAACAAGAGTCTGCATTGCGAGTTTCGTGCAAACGCTCCAAAAAAATCCCAAAACATCTTGCAGGTTCGTATTGTAGTTTGCATCCTCAGTATATTTTTATCGATAAATAACGACGACTGGCCGCAAAGTACGAGATCAAATGCCACACCATTTACTTTAAACATGTTTTTGCTGCAAAAGGCACGATTTATTATGTAGCCGTAGCAACGGTGATACGGATGAACATGCAAAACTTGAGTAGTTCAATATACATTTTCTGGCGTTTTTCCTTTCAGACGGGCATACATGGACAAGATAAACAAATGTGCGAAGAACGTGGCTCTTCACTGCCATAAAAATGAATCTAAATACGATAGAAGGAACGTGGAGCGATCCTTCAATAGCAGAGGCTTTCGAGACTACCAAGAACAAGTTTATTGCAATGGCATGAACTTACAGGTTCCCCTTCCACCTTCTTTGAGACGACATCAGTGCTCGAAGAACTTTCTGGCAGAAAAGGGGAGATGCGAAGACAACTATGTTAAGACTTACAGAGAGAACAAAGCGGACAAGACTCTTTGTAGGTATGTAAGTTTTGTAGCTTAAATGGAATTAAGGCTAAACGTAAGTATTCGGTTTCTCAAATATGCTCTCGCATGGGAAACAGGTAACGCCTCTACACGCCTAGCCTGTGTGCGCAGAGTTAATAAGACCCTACCTAGTAATGTCTGCCAAACAGCGCCGATATCCTTGTTATGGGCTTCTAAAGGACTCATGTCGATAAGTTTACCGCAAATGAGTTTCGAATTTCCCTTCAAGCTGACTGGCAGACTAACGATTATTTTTTCTGTAACAGATCAATCATGGCGCTTTCTCAAATCCTGGTACTTAGGTGGGGCCCACAATTTCGGCGCTGTTTCGCAGACGGACTAAATCAGAAGTTTAGTGGCTTATTCCATGCTGTGCAAAGAATTATTATTTATTCCCTCTCTTTCTTTCTCCTTTTTTTTTTCAGTAAGTACGCAGAAGCAAAGGCCTGCGTCAAGAATGCCACGCTCACCCTGTGCAAGATGACAGGAGAACAAGTGGAAGTTGTAAACTTCTATTGCGACACGTTTAACCCATTTTGCTTCAACCTGTCAGACCCACCGATGGTTAAACGGTCGCTGGTGCCTATGCCTCGCGTCTCACGAGAGTCAGATCCCCAGCTCCCCGCGATTACACCCACTCAAAGTGTAAAAGGAATCGGTGAAGTGAAATCTCGGGGAGGGGGTCAGTCAACTAGCCTCGCAAGTTATCGTTTTGTCCTAGTTTTATCTGTTGTAGTTTTCATTCACACTCTTTCATAACCGCCTAATACGAACACTTAGTTTAGGTTCATCATCCAGGATATACAGTGCCAGGAGTGACTGGGCTCTCCCTGTTTACTGGGGTGGTTGACTTCTCTAGTTGACCTCTTGTGCCAGGCCCTTGAAATTTCCTTGAGGGTAGCGCCCAGTATTGCTTTGTTCTACGCAAACTGATAAGTTCAGTCCACCATCATTTTACTCTAGACTCCCCTCGACATATCAACTTCTAAGTGAAGGCTCTAGATGCTCATCAACTGTCAGCAACGACCTTTTCTCAGGGTTCAACAAAATTCGATCGTTCAATTCTAAAGGCAAAGACTATACAGTTGGCTTTCGGGTCTGTGAATTATCTATTCAATAACCGGATTAAGGTCATTTGCTTCTTGGCCTGGCACTAGATTAGTTGCCTTTACCCATGTGATGGAGTTGCAAACTAAACACTAGCCACTCATGTAAAAGCAAATTATATATATGCCAGAGGTAAAATGACAAAGTCTTCTTTAATATATAGTTAGTTTAAAAGAGTTTGTAATGCTTGAAGAATGTCTTATAGTACTATATGATCAAGAGAATAAATTACAAATAGTGCTTAAATTAATTTTTTAAGTAATACTTAATTATACGTTTGGTCAGTGACTCAGTTATCTCAATCCTCAAAATTTTTTAATTAAACGAAATGAAACGCACTACTCTTTGATGTAGTCTGTATGATAACAAATTAGTTGTCCCGTTCTCCGCGGGCTAACTTCATGTAAAATAGCTTCAGTTATAGAAGAGCTGTTGCAAGGAACAGCTTGCCCTGTATAATGAAAGACACTCTTAGTCTCTTAGTCTATTTAAAAGATTCATTAGTCTTAATTTTTAATTAATATTAATTGTTCAGGGCATTCATGAAAAAGAGGTTTTAGCTGGAATAGTTGTAGTTAGTTTTGCGTCTTGTTCAGTTAGTTAGGTTATTTATAATATCTATACTCCTAATGAATATTAACGTTTTTAAATAAAGAACTATATTCTATTCTGTTATTGTATTCTACCAGTTAAGAAAAAGAATTTGGATACATTTCGGTACCGTTATGTTACTTGTAACTTACAGAATATCAATTAGGAGTACACCATTTTTCGCTGGTTTAAAATTCACGCTAAGGGAAGAATTATACAACTACGAATAGTATAACTGCGATATTCATGATGACGTTGATGACGATCAGATGGAAGATGACGATACATAATTGTAATTAGCGATCCAGGGTGACCGGGTGAAAATTATTTGCTGTGTGAGAAATATTCGTGGTCTTCCGCGGTATAGAAACTTTAATTTGTGATAGCCCATTTCAAAAAAGAAAGAAAGAAAGAAAATACCATAAACCTCTGAAATGTGCTGGGCACCGCTCCCCCCCCCCCCCACGGGGAGGGGGAGGGGGCACATAATCATTTCAGACACCTGGAGTGAGTACACAGCCTCGACCGGATAAAGGCCAGACAAATCGACAAATTATGCCTCCTAATTCAAGCCTGAACTAGATGTTGCTTGTACAACATCAACAACTTTATTCTAATCTTCCCGTCCAGTTGTACAAAAAAGGACAGTGCTTTTAATAAAGCCCGTAAATTATCTTAAGAGCTAGTTGAGACGGGCTCAAATTTGCTAAGTATCACTTTTACCGAGAAGTTGGCGCATAGCACTTCCATGTCAGAAGAAGACATTGCAGCAGTCAGGCTTACGTGAAGCACTCCTCAAAACGGCAGTTAAAAGAATATTATGGTATTTTTTGCAGTGGTCTGATCTATTTGTTTATAAAATAACTAAGATAGTACGCGCGCTCTGATTGGCCGAGATGCGTGTTTGCATTAGAGTATGTAACTGACATGGTTGTGACGTCAAGATGTTTTGCTTTTCGCGCGCTAATCACGCGAGTACAAATTTGAAAAAGTTTTTGAGTTGAAAACTCGACAAGTCTGCTTTATTTACCCATTCCCTCGACAATTATGCAAACCCTCGACTTCGTCTCGGGTCTTCATAACTGACGCGAATTCTCCCAACCCTTCTCGTGTTTATATTAGGCTATGCAAACACGGAAAAACGTAACCACGTGGCTCGAATCGCATATTAATGCTTTGTCGAGACCTTTAAGAACTTGTTTCTTTAGTACTCATTTCATTTACTTCAATGTAATGGTACAGGAACCAGAATGGAGCGTATCACAGAGTGTGAGCGCAAGTACTCCCAGACCGGAAAAGAAGCCCTTGCTCTCGTTTGGAAGCTTACCCTTCCGCGACAACCAAGCGGTAGCTATAAAAAACTACCACAGTAAGATACAACACAAAAAAGTACTTAGAATGATCTTTCAAAAACGCTAGGAACTGTTCTTTGATTTCTTTTAGAAGAAAAGATCAGGAAAACGCGTAAAACGACTCCCGTGATTCTCATCCCGCGCTTCTCAATGCCTCCCGGGAAAAAGCAGATGGGCGAGGCTACATAGCCTAGCTGATTTCAATTTCAACATCGGAAGATCGTAGAATCGTTGAGTGGGTTTTATTATCTTGTGGCCGATTCTTAAGAAATTTACCCGGAACTGCTTTCAGCTTCCTTTGTGATTTAAAAAGGAGGATAAGACGTTTCCAATGAATCAGTCTTCTTCCTCCTCTTCGCCCATTTCATTGTCAAATTCAAGAGACGACGGGCCTTCGTCTCCTATAACAGACATGGCCTCCACCGACCGGAATTGTCGACTTAATGACAATTTCGGGCTTATAGTTCAGGGGATTTTAGCTGCTGTGGCTTTCAGTACCCTTATTTGTGAGTAAGATTTTAATAATTTAGATAATATTCGATTTTTGCTCCATATTCATCATTCGCTGACGCAAACTTGTTTTTTCCGAGCATCTCAACCATTCGTCTTGAACGAAACCAAACTGAACCGCCGCATTTGATCTGACAGAAAAGCTGAATGTTTTGCGTTTCTCCCGTGTAAAGCAACTTTTCCTCTTAATATTTTTAAGTAGCAATTTATTTTATTCCCTATTTGATTAGCTTTGGTTTTCACTGGTGGGCCCAAGATTTGCGCGTAATTAAATTTCTTTCTTACATAATATTATTTCAGCTCAAATGTTCGTATGTAGAATTTCACATTAGAATGTTTACTGCTCCATACGTGAACACCTGTCTCCTGCCCAACAATAATCGTATTAGTTGATGTTTACAAAAGAAAGTATTTCGCAAATGGCACTGTGATTAGAACCAAAATTTGCTTTTTTGGTTAGGATGCTTGCACGCAATTGGCTTTGCAAATTTTGCTCTTTAGCTAAATTGATATGTATGTGATTTACTACTTTTATCTGCACATCTGTAAACTTTCTGATAATTTTTGTTTGGCAGTATTCAGTTTGTCTTAAACTGTCAACGAGCCAAATTCTCTAAAACCTTGAGAAAAAAAAAGAAATTGTGTGGTAGACTCAGAATGACGGGTTTAGATAGTCATATGTTTTATACAAAATCTTTACATGTATTTACGTACTTATGCTCTGTCTGCAAAATATACCACAGAAGGTGCTGTCTTTTGGGTAAGGTTTGTCTTTTGTATTTTCTGACACAATAGAGAATGTTTGGGTACCCATTTTTTCCTTCAGTTGTAAATCCAGAAGGTCTCCAAGTACCGTATGAGGAAAAATTATAGTTGACAGTTTGGCAACTCATTTTAATGAGTGGGTTGTCAAAGCCCAATAGTTTCGCTATTGGCACCTGCATTTTGCACAACTTCTGTCTCAATTTTTTTCTTTATTTTACCTCTAACCTAACCTGTATAAAGTAGACAGCTAGAAAGCCCATTTGATTAGTGCAACACCAACCCACCCTTCCCCTAACCCAACATTTTTCCCTTAGTGAGAAGTCAGTGTTAACATTGGGTTAGGGGATCGGAGGGGTAGGTGGGGAGTTTCCAAGAGTGTTGCACTGATCCACCTTGCCAAAGATATACTAGGCAAGAGTATATGTTTAACCCCCTTTTTCCTGGTCCATGGTGTGGCTAGCGTGTGTCACAAATGGACCTAAACTTCTGGTTTATCTGCAAAACAATACTGAAATCCTTATTCTGGGTCCCCACCTGTGTACCAGGATTTGAGTACACGCCATGACTGGCCTGTTAAAAAGCCATTGTCAATTTGCCAATCAGATTGAAGGATTGATTTCATCTCTGCTTTACAGACATTGCTGAGGTTAGATTGAGTCTGTAATGCAGGCCAAGTTGTGGCAAGATTTCTTGACGCACTAACTTTTAATCCTTGGTCAAAATCCAGTGATTTTACCATTCAGATGGAAACTCCCTGGCTGAATTTTGGCACTGTGCTATTTATGTCTTAAGTAGTATTTTACTAAAAAATGTCAATTCTTTTGGTCATTTCTTTTTATTTTTTGTAACTGTTAGGAGTGAGATTTCCTGATGCTTAAAAGCAGACTGTGTGTCTGCTTACTTATTTCTGCATTTTCTTTTTATGTAAAATTTGCAGTAAAACGGCTGAGAGAACCTGATTCAGACAGAAGGCCTGTCCTTATTTGGTAAGTTATTCACACTAATTTTCAGATACAAGCTGTTTAAACAGAATAAAATTATATTGATATTTAACACAATCATAAACCTGTGTCATCATTCTTGTATATATTTTGGGGTTCAATTTTATTTTTGGTTCAAACTTTGGTTTTCTTTGATTTTTAGTTTGGTTATGTATGATATTAATAGATTTGAAGCAAGGAAACTGAAATTTAAACCAAGGATGACATATAGAGTACAGGACTGTCACTAAGAGCCAGGAGCCAGGCGTATTTCCTTTAATTTTTTACTCCTTTCCTCACGCCTCTTGTTTCTCTTGCTGAACTCAATATAAAGGAAATGGAAACGACTGCTATTCAAGCTACCCCGGCTATTATAAACAGAGGGAAAACAGGAGCAAAAGAACTTCCCAACTGTTCAATTCCCCACCTTCGAATATTACATTTACTAAGACTCTTAAAATCTTGGTGACAGCCAGGACAGTGTATTAGTTTTTGTTCAGTCTGAAATCAACTTAGATGTACAGTGTATCCTGTCTGTGTACATTTTCAGTACTTTAAGAATGGCTTGTCATATCTGTAAACTTGTTTTTACAGGTTTTTTGACACATCAAAACAGGCAGTCGGTGCAATGTTAGTTCATTTTGCAAACATCTTTTTGGCTGGTCTTTTTAAAGGTGATCCATGTACTTGGTAGGTTGATTTCTCTTTTTGTGTTCATTATTTATGGACGAAGATCAGATTTACATGTGTACATAGTGAAAATTTATAATAATTTCTCACTCCACCCTGTTCATAATCGCTGAAGATGCATGTGTACTTGTGAAAATTACTGTAAATTTCCCACTTTACTACCCTGTTGTTGTTTATGTGATCTTAAGTCAAGGACAAATGAAGAAATAATAATAATGATGATATTCAGATCTTGTCCATACGTGAAGTGGCTCTTATCTGCAACATTGTGGATCGAACCATCACCAGCCCAATCCACGTACATGTATGACATCCCCTTTGGGATATAAATGCAGGCAACATTGGTGGAAGGTCAGTGCTGTTGCTGCTCCTGTCAATTTATCACTTTATCTTTATTTTATAGGTACTTGATAAATTTTCTTTTGGATTCCACTCTTGGTTTGGTTGTCATATACCTTTGCCTTCAGTTCATGCAAGTGGTTGTCAGAATGTATGACTGGGACTCACTAAGATTTGGAGAGTATGGTAAGCTAGAACTGTACTTTAATGCAGCAGTGCAGCTGGAAGTAAGTTGTTTGCATACAAGAGGTGTGAGCAGCTTGTAGTGGTGTAACGATTAATCGAATACTCGATTAATCGCGATTGTGACCGTCCGGTTCGATTCATGATTCTTTGCTTCCACGTTTCGATTTTGGTTCGATTTTTGCACACCTTTTCCAGGATGCCCTTAGTGAGTTATTATATTGTAAAATCAGAATCCAGAATGCTTTAAATTGTGCGTTTATGATTGACGAGCAAAGATGATAGCATTTCGTGCGCCATTTTGTGCTGTGTGGTAAAAATGCTGTCCTTCAACCACCCCTTGAGAATTTCCAAATAAGGCAAACTATATGCGACACGCTCTTTGTCAGGTTCCCAAACATGGTGACGAACCAAGCGACTGTGAATCCTCCTGACCCTGCTACTATTATCAAATTGAGGGTTTAGGGTTGCTTGTTGTTAACATTACATGTTATGTTATAACAATTAAGAAACATTTACATAATCTAATCGAAATAATTGAAATTGAAAAATCACAATCAAATTGAATCGCAAGGAATATGAGTCGTTACACCCCTATTGAGAAGGAAGATCTGCATTTATTTTTCTTGAGTACCGCCTGATACCAAACACTCCAACACTTATATGTCCAATGTAATTCAAGGCACGCTTACACTACAGAAATACTGGGTCCGGACAATGTAGCATAATGTTTGAAGCTGAAGGTCAAAAGACTTAATGCTATTGCTGGTTTTCTTTGGCAGGGAACCCTCCGCAGTGCAGGGCGTGGATGGGCCAGTGCATCTTATACCTTTGTGCTGTCATTGTTGAGAAAGCAACCATCACATTAGTAGTACAGCTTAATTTTTGGGAGGAGGTTCGCAAGTTTATCCTTCTACCCGTCAAGAACCATCCCAAAATTGAGTTAGCCATTGTCATGCTGATAATACCTTTTGTTTTTAATGTAAGTGGAGTCTTCAAGAAAATTATTGCATACCGTCACATACACTTTGTAGTGGTGAAGTACCCTTCAATCCCTAAACAATTAGCATACCTGCTGTATTTAACTAGTGGATTAAACACCACAGCGTTAACTGTTTTTTTAGCATTTCTGATGCAGTTATTTGAGGGCTGTTTTTATTTAAAAACACATTTCTTAAATCACTGACATCATCTTTAAGAAAATATTAGGTAAAACTGGAAGATGTTTAATGTTCAGATGTTTCACTTTTTTCAGGGTGACAGAATAACAGACTATTGTATTATTTTATTGTAATTGTTTGGGTTGTGGATATAACAAAGCTTTACCAAAATTTTTTTCATGATCCTTGAATAATAGAATACATATTTTGTAAAAAAATGGAGAAGTATGCTTTATTTATCTTCAGTAAATAAAAATATTCCTGTAGAATTTTTGGCTCGGTGTACAATTATGGCCTCTATATCACAAGCTGTTCAATAGATCAAAACTTGGGAAAACTACTTTTAAAAACTTCTTATTGCTTTGAAATCACCACTGTTGTTTTACTCTTTCTCACAGGCCATTATGTTTTGGGTTGTTGATAACTTCCTCATGCAGAAGAAGAAAAAGTTTTTTCAGAAAGACACCGCAAGAAACAGAGGAAACAAAGTGAAATATGAAAGGCGAACAGTAATGACTGGTTCAGATGAAGAAGCCGTGCTTTTAGAAAACTTAGCTGAGGGAGAAGCTATCACAGTTCCAGAGGACAATGTTTATCTCAGAGATACAGTAAGAAGATAATCTAAGGCAACACACCTGGGAGCCTAGCTGATCTTCTCCTTTGCTCTTCTGAGTAAGGAGTGGATAATCAGTCACTGCATGTGGTGATATACACCAGGCCCTGGTTGTTCAAATGTTGGATAGTGTTATCGGCTGGATAAATTGCTATCTAGTGGATAAGTACATGTATTAGGGAAACTGATTATCTTGTCTCCTGGATGATGATTTATCCAGTGGATAGTGTTATTCACCTTTTGAACAGCTGGGGCCTGATCTAAAAATAACAGTTCCAGACAGACTATCAATTTAAAGGTGAATATGATCTCCCTTGAGCACATGTCTATTGTCTTATTGAGGAAATGATAGCCTGTGAACAGGCTCTCTGTTTAGGGAAAGGGTGAAAAAATTGCTAGGAGAAGGAAGAGAAACAGGCTCTCTGTTTGGGGAAAGGGTGAAAAAATTGCTTGGAGAGGGGAAAACACCCTTTCCCACCCCTCTCCTCGCAATTTTTTCACCCTTTCCCCAAACAGACAGCCTGTTTACAGGCTAAGGAAATGATGTTTCATAGAATTCATGGAGGTATTCAAGATATCAACTAATCTCACATGTATTTTGCACAATTCTTGTTGAAGAAGCATTGTGTTCTTAGTTGACTGAGTCTGGACATGGTTCTGTTTATCCTACCAAAATGGTGAATTAGTTTGGACACGTGAAGAAAATATTATTTCCAGTAATATTAATTTTGCAGTTGTGTATGCCTGTACAAAATACTCCATACATTTTTTAATGCCAGGGTGCCACTGGGCTTATGCCAGATCTGGGCTTGGCATCAAGAATCCATTCTCTATCCAATAGGAGGAGGGGAGTACTTAACCGTATGAGCCTGAAGAGTAGACTGCGAGCAGTCTCTTATTTTTCTTTTGAGTCAGGGAGATCGAGAGCATGTGTGAAGGGCGAGTGGCAAAGCCACTCCAATCTCTCCTCCTTTTTATCATTAATTTGCATAGTTTCACTCTTTCGCTCGCCGCATGGCAATGAGGAAAAAAGGACAACTGCTCGGGGTCTACCTAAAGAATGACCAACATCAATTTTCATGCTCAACAAAATAGATATAATTATTATCAAGGGAAAAGTTCATGAGAATTAGCAAAGTGATCAGCAAAGAGAATATAAACACTTTGATCTTTTTGCCATTTCTCCTCACTAATTCTCTCAAGAAATGTTTGCAGATGAGTCTGGAGAATTTGTATTTAGATATTGAAGTTTGAAGGGAGAAGAGTAGAAAAAACGAAAAAGAAAAACCAATTTTTTTTCTGGGGTGGGAGTTCCTCTGTTTTCCTAGTCATGCCAACCTTAACAGTCTCAAAACTTGAATAGTGAAATGATGCTGTCTTCTCATATTTTCAGCTCTAATGAGTTGCAATGATTGGCATCTATTCTCTTGTTTATATTAATATTATTTTAACTTCCATCTCTTTGCCAATGAGCCATTTCAGATGTTTTTTTTCCTTTTAAAATATGGCCAAGTTCAGAACACTTTTTTTCTTGTGAAAATGAATTTTGTTATTTGGTGTGAAAATCTTTGCACTTAGCCTTGTCTTAAAACAGTCTTTTGACAACTCAAAAGAAGCCGATCCATGTGGACCTTTTATCCAATCAATCAAATTGAAAACAGAGTTTTTCTTTGATGTTATAGCTGATGTTATAGATGAGGTTCTTGAGGTTGAATCTTTTACTTATGACTCGAAAAGTCGAAAGCTAGGCAATAATGAAACTTTCTTATTGCTGTGCCTTCAAAAAGATTATCCTGCGAGGCAAAACACATGTAGAATTGCAATGAGCGATCATTATTTATATTTATTTTAGTTATATTTTTTATTTTTTTGTGTGTCAATTGGTGATGTCAACAATTTGCACATTGGCCGTTTTTTTGTGTAGCTATTAAAATGATACAGTTAT
Organism: Porites rus; assembly: GCA_964035705.1. Lineage (NCBI taxonomy): Eukaryota > Metazoa > Cnidaria > Anthozoa > Scleractinia > Poritidae > Porites > Porites rus. The sequence goes on along the minus strand of OZ038004.1, from coordinate 2,710,306 downwards.
GTAGTGATTTGTATAGAGAATATAAATATATGAATATATGCCAAACTCGTTGGAAGTTATGGCTCATAATAATTATTATCATCATGGAGTTTAACCCTTTCATTCTCAGAAATAGCCAAAGTCGAATTTTAACAAGTTTCTAAAATACTGTACTTGAGACCAAAAGTAGAAATTATATGAATGCACTGCAAAAGAGATTTCATTCGAATGGTAACACCATTGGATTTCATCCACGAGACTCGAAAGTTAGAGCTTCATACTGAATAAATAGTACCGTTTGAAAGTACTGCTGAAGAGGTTTCATTTGAATGGTCACACCATAGGATTTCATGCACAGACTCGAAAGTTAGAGCTTCATACTGAATAAATAGTACCATGTGAAAGTACTGCTAGGGAGGTTTCATTTGAATGGTTACACTATAAGATTTCATCCACAAACTCAAAAGTTAGAACTACAAACTAAATAAATAGTACCATGTGAAAGTACTGCTGAAGAGGTTTCATTAGAATGGTTACACCATAGGATTTCATCCACAGACTCGAAAGTTAGAATTACATACTAAACAAATAGTACCATGTGAAAGTACTGCTGAAGAGGTTTCATTTGAATAGTAACACCATAGGATTTCTTCCACAGCCTCGAAAGTTAGAACTATAAGCTAGATAAATAGTATACCATTTGAAAGTACTGCTGAAGACGTTTCATTAGAATGGTTACACCATAGGATTTCATATTCTCTCTGCGAGTGGAAGGGTTAAGTGAAAGCAGATTTCTTTGAAACGATACGGGTATAAGGAAACCGGTCGTTTCGATACAAAGTAGAAGTAGAAGGTTGAGATCGAGGGGTATTGATTATTTCGCAATGTTTACATAACATTTAACCTTCATGAACTGTCTTCACTCTCTTAGAGATCACCACTGAGCTATGTGAGTGCAGGCACAAACCATTGCTATGTGGGTTTTCAGAGTGTGTTTTAGCCTCTGCAGAGCCGGGGAAACGTTGTTTGCTGATAACGCTATGAGGAATATACAGAGGGTGTTATGAAAAGGATGAGCCTTAAGAATAATCAGTCACAATTCCAAACCCGTTAAAGCAACTTTTGTTCGTTTACTGTTTAAGAGACATGTGAAAGTGCTGTAGCATCCGTAACTAGTAAACTGGTGACTTGATGACAGTCATTCTCGCAATTGCTCCTGGCCTAAGATTATTCAAATTTCTGTTAGACAGGATTTAACTTTTTTATATTACTTGATTATTACCTGACAATTGTCAGACAATGTTCTGTAACACAAACTTATTTCTCTTTTCGTTGATCCACTGTACTGTTCCGAGTTAGATTGTAAAGAAATTTATAATAAAGAACCTTTGTTATAAATTTGCGTACTTACTTCGCGCGCGATCGAGTGGTTCCGTATTTATTCGAAAATATGGCGTTTGAGAATAATCGCTTCTCTAAACAGCTAAAGCATGTACATGTATAACTCGCCAATGTCCGACAAACGCCGCACTTTTGAAAGAGGGATAAAGTTGGTGTTGTCCTAGGGGAGTATACAGGTGTGTGCCGTTAAACATTGTATGGTAAATCATTCTCCCTAGTCATACTTTATATAGCCTGCGTGGCAAGCGTCGAAAGCTTTTTTCCTCTCCTTTTTTTTGCCCCTGCAACGCCAGGCTAACCCAAGTCCTCCACTTGTTCATGATGATCATGTGCTTAAATCAGATGATACAGAAGTTCAGTCGGCTTAAGAAAGACTCTGAGCCGCACCACGAGTTTTACGTGTCATAATGCATAGATTCGGTATGGAATGGGTAAACAAAAACATCAAGTGAGGTTCTCATAATCATCTCATTCAATCACCAAACGAGATGCGACTGCAAGTTTTCATCGATATTAAAGGTTGCCCATCACGCCACTTTAATTTAAGATTCACTGTAGGACCTATAACAGTCGATAATAAAGTACTCAGTCATAAACAAAGTCCTCCTTTGTATAAGCTGGAAAATTTCTAATACACCGAGGAAATAAATTCACGAGGACAAAATTACCCATGAACTGAGATCAGGGCTCGCGCTTTACGTGATCGTTTCCATGCATGCAAGCGAGACGAAACTAGAGCCTGATCTAAAGTCACCTGAAAGAGGTGAGCAAGCAAAGTCACAATTTATTTTAGCCTTTTAAAAGAGTTTCAGGATAATCCTTTCTTGCACTGATTGGATAGAAAGAGTAGCACGAGATTTTGAGCCAATTAATGCCTTTGGCTCTGCAACAGCTAATCACAAGAGGCTGATATCGCACTAAAAAGTCAATCTAAAGACTGACGAAAACTTTGTTATTCATCAAAAAATGCAAACAACCACCTCGTGAAGGATTTTACAACACTCCAAAGTTTTACTACACTCAATCATAAAGAATGGCCGCAACAGGAGACGTATGTCGTTTACTTTTTTTCACCAGGGAGTTTAATTTAAAAAAGGTATTATGACAAATTTCTAAGTAACACTATTCTGAAATGACAGTAAATTGTCAAGTTAGTTAGTATAATCCATCAAACATAATTCGTCCCGTCTATCGTAAAATTAAGATACAGTGCCGGATACAGTGGAACCTCGCCTGATAATATTATTTAAAGAACTGGGGCCAAGGGGCCGGCAAAATGTGTTCGCTATATCGCCTATATCGAGGTTCTTTTTCATATGTCAGCATATATCTTACTAGACTATAACTGGGGTTGAAGAGAATCGGTCGTTTTACCGAGGACTTCGTTATGCAGAGGTTCGTTTTTTCGAGGTTCCACTGTAGCTATCTTCGCAGTTCATCAGTTTAATAACCCTTTCCTAGTATAGACTGTTTTCACTGATCACGTGGCCAGCATCTATGCAAATTTATTGGAACAAAAGAAAGCGTTTGGCGTTTGCATAAGAAAAGAGTTCACCTCCCAGAGGATTGGTTTGGGACGCCAACATGGCCGCCGTTTCATTGTTTTGGGACACCAATATGGCCGCCGTGACGTCATGTGAAAACACACTATAAGGCAACTGCTGAGACACATGCAAAAAATTCATTTCTAAGAGTAAGATATTTGGGTCTTAAACAGAAATCCGAGACGACGAGCGGGCCCTGATGCGCGAGCTTATGTCTGTCAGTTTTTGTTTCTTTGGGAATACTGGCTGGAATCAAGCTTCAAAGCACAATTTGTATAATCTGAAAAGTGATCTCTGGGGTACTCAACAAAGTTTTTATAGGGAGGCTCCGTCCCTAGGTCCAAACACATCTTTGTTAGAAAAGGTACCCCTTTCGTATACCTTCTATTGACAAATTGTTGGTACCCCTTCACATACCTAGTTTATAAGAGTTGCTTCCCTTTTAGCTACTTTAAATGCTCGTACCGTCTTTAAAATATGAACAAACCCAAGAACTTTTTCATAACCATAAAATGCATCTGTTGGCCCTTTTTTGAGCCTTTTTACAGAGAAAAATGACAGATTTCCCTACAACCTCGTCCCCAGGGCGCTTTTCCCTGGCCAGGGAAGAGCGCCCTGGTGACGAGGTTGATTTCCCTACCCTTTCATATACCTGATGCCTTAAAAAGGTACCCTTTTCTGGTGGAGCCTCCCCATAAGGGCAGTTATAGGGAGTAACGTAACTGCTCCCTGGGATCCAAAAGCACCGGAAGCTTTTTTCCTTTTCTTTCATAAAGAGTTGCGAAATGTTCATATGTTCTTGTCTAGCCTGTACAGTGGGGTCTGTACACAGGCTAGCTCTTGTCTTAATACACCAGGAAAGCTGCGCACCACCATACCTAAAGAAGGATGGAGCATTAGCGGTAGCCTGCGTAGCAGGCGTCGAAAGGGGTAGGGGATAGGGAGGAAGGGAAAAAGGGAGGGGGATTGGGGAGAAGGCGACACCGCCGCGTCTCGCCTTTCTCACGCGTAGGGTGATTTCACGAGCGCTCGCGTTTCGCTCGCTCTTCTATCTCTGAGGAAAAATGGGGACTACTCGTAGTCTACCCTAACCATAACAAGAAAAACACACACATTTAGTTCTTTTTTCCCTTTTTGAATTAGATTGTGATTCGGTTGAACAACAGATTATATTACCTGACGGGACTCCAAAGAGCGATAACCAGATAATGCATCATCAAGGTAATGTATCAAAGCTAACTGAACCGAAACTTCGGTAGCAGCTTAAATTCTTTTAAGAGCCTCCTTTTGTAGTTTTCTCCAGAGACAACATCTTAAACTGGATGAATGAAACATATTTCCTTATTTTTTTTTCTGTCAGATTCACTCCTATGGAAACCTCAAGGAAAGCCGATGTTGCCTGCCGCCTTCTTGTTGGTGGAGAAAACGGGCAAACTAGGATCTTGTTTCAACGATGGAAAACATTGCCGTCTGATGTCTATTGACAATTCTCTTCACTAAAATAAAGTCATCAAACAATTTTATGAGAAACCAAGAAAGGACTGATAATAAAGGGCACTGAAAATTACTTATCTTCATAGTTGAAACGTATGTAGTGTGTATTGATAGAATTTTAAAAAAGAAAATGAACAAAGGGCAAACGCAGAGGACCTGAAAAATCAAAACACTGATTCAAACTATTTTTTTGTTTATTGAAAGAAGCACAACTAAAAAAAGGCTATCCTTGTGCTCTTTTCGGTTAGCCTGCGTAGGCAGCGGGATTGCGAATTAGCGCGGCGAGCAAAGTTTTGGCAGAGGAACTGCGAAGCTGTCCGGATAATGGGGAAAACACGCTCCCGTGGAAACATAAAGAGAGGCAGAGTTTGCCAGTTGCCTTTTCGCTGGTGGAAATGACTAATAAAGCAGGGCAGTGTTGCAACAAAGAAAGATATTGCGCTCATCCGTATCCACACTGAGACTCCATACGCATCGACCAGGGTGTTGACTTCCTGTATTGTTAATACATATTCATAAATGTATATGCATAAACATGCAATGAAATAAAATCTGTTCATAAAAATTGTTTTGAAGCGTTTCATAATACACTAGAGTAACTGGCCGTGTTTGGTCTCAAGTCAATTGTGAAAATTCTTTCATTCGGACGGATGCGTATAAGACCGGCTAATTGACTCTCTGAAATGCGTTCGTCGCTGCAATGCAAGTGATAGCAAAGGGAAAAAAAACCTTCAACAAAGTTTTCTGGCCGTCAAAAGAAAGGCGTAACCTAGTAACGATCAGGTGCTGATCCTAACCTGTTTCCGCCTTTATCACTGAATCTGTGACGTCACAGTGATATGTGTTTCCCCGATCCCGGGCAGGGAAAACATCTTTTACTAAGAGATATGTGTTCGGGGAAACACATGTCGCTGTGACGTCACAGTATGGGACAGGAAGGGATTCACTAAAATTTAGCATTTTCCCGAACCCCGCGTATTTAAGTCAAATCCTTAATCCCGAAAATATCCTTTAAGACTCTGAACTTTATCATAACATACAGTAAAGAAAGTCATTTCTAGGCTAGGCTGCGAAAACAGCCGTTTCTCCTCGCTTCTGTTTTCGCAGGCTATTTCTTGGCATACTTGTGCTACTAGCCTGAAAAACAGGCTTTTTTTTCGTGGCTTTCTCGCTTGCCTTGCTCCTCTGAAAAACGTGAAGCAGGCTGCTCTATGTACTCGTACACTCAGGCTAAATTAGCGTTAAAGGATGTTCCTTCTCCCTGCTGGAACGGGAATCTAGAAATTTTTAGCGTCCTAAACCAACAGAAAATTCTAGGCCCTGTTTGCCGTTCGGAACAGATATTTTACAGAAAACATTGAAATTCGGATTTACAATTATATTTTCTTAATGCCCACTGTTCGGTTGTTTTCCGAACTTTGCTACTTTGAGTGACTTTCACGAGGTAGTCTTCTGATCTGCACGCACTTTCCAATATTAGTAATCATTTTAAAGTACTTGCCACCGATTTCCTGAAATTACCTCAATTTGATTATGAAGGATGACACTGCATAACATGAGCCTTCGATGCTTCTCTTATGCGGTTTATCAATTCAGCGCATGGGTTTTTCGTGTTAAATCTTGCAGAAAACTTTAAAAAAACACATTTCGGAAAATGACTTTCGGGGTTTTCACTTCAAACTTTTAAAGTTTATTATTTTCTCCTGTTTACTTTGCGTGTGAATTGGCTTCTTTTCAGTAATGCGTCTGTGTAATTTGGGGATTATTTTCCTTCTTTTGGCGTGTTGTACCGTCGTCCTGTCCGTGGAGTTAACCAGGAATAAACCTTCGAAAGATTTGCTGAAGTTGTCGATGCCCAGCAAAGCGAGGATCAACGCTAAACGATTTCGACGAGATGCGGACCATACGGAACCTCCTGATGTATTGAGCTTTGGCATGGATAAAGAAAAATGCAAGGATCCTACTTCGTTTGAAGACAGAGCAATTACTAACTTTGATGTAAGCCTTGAGTAATTTAAAATACGATCTATTGTTCTTCGCGTGCATTCACGATTTTGTGCAGTGGTTGTGCTAAATTTTCCGCGTTGGTTTCTTGTTTACAATTTACAGTGGAAGTTTGAAAACGAGACAAAACTTAGCATATCAATGGCATGGATTGGAAAGAGACAGACCGGGGAAGCATCAGTAAGTTAACATTCGTTTAGCGTAGCCAGAAACTGATTATGTAAACAAGTATAGGCTTTTATGTAAATTCTCTGCGATAGTTGTTATTTTCGTTGGCTGTAACAGCCGCTGGATAGCTACACATTGCTCAATATTAGTAGGGTTAAGGGGAAAACAAATAAAAGTTTTCTGATGGGTTTTTGAATTGTTAAGGCTTGCACTTTCCGTGAGCGTTGTGAGATTTTATTGTTGAAATTTGCACTTCGATTTCCATGGATTCCGACATTTTGTAAATAAAATGTTACCTTTGTCTATAGAGGTAACCTATATTATAGTGACATGGCTGAAGGTGTACATTACGCTCCCTTCAAACCTATCACTCTATTATTATTGCCTGAACCCAAAATACCTCTGAATTCATGATTATAAAATTTTTTAAAGCTGAAAATTATGAAGTCTCTCAGCAGCTGCATGTATGTACGCTGTATTTATTTACTCAGGTGATGATATTTATTCTTTATAGTTACACTGTATGGTGAAAGATGTCAAATATTCAAGGGAATTCTGTGAGCAGTCAATCATCTTTGAAGGGGGCATAAGGGGGATGGCATTACCACAAAACGGCACAGATATACGTATAAACACCACACAGAATAATAACTATAAGAAAACTGAAACTGCATCGAAATTAGCCAAAAATACTTAAATAGACCACAAACCGCTTGGTTTTGTGAAACTGCAATACTGAAAATTGAAATTAAAGTTTCCTCAAAATGGCACCAAAAATTGTCCAGGACCGCGTCCCCGCAAAACCTTGCGCCCCCCTCATTTCTCAAGGGAACATGTGAATTAAGAAAAATAATTTTGGTAAGATTTTCATATAACCCCATACATTTATATTGCATACATGTTCAACTCTATTCATATGTAACTATTTGTGAGAAAAAGTATGAAATTGGTGCATGCATAATGAAATTAATGTTTGGGGTTACATGGAACTCTCACCAAAATATTTAATAGAACAATCAAAATGGCTTTTTCCATCTTGTTCAAATTATTTGTCAAAGTGTTGGCAAATTTTTTTTTAGCTAAATTCTAAAGGACTATACCTAATTCCAGAAAAAAAAGAAAATTGTTGTTTTGTGTTTACATCCTCTATAAAATTTGAAATCAGGAAGTTTCTTGTCCTATGTGTGGGAAGGCAAAGAAATGTACAAAAAAGTGTGATGCATATGCAGAATTGTTGTTGTACTGATCTAAACTTCTAGCCTTTGCTGTTCTCAATACCTTTTTAGTCTGTCATTGTGCTCAGCTTAAGCTCTGTTATGACAGGAAATAAGACTGTACAGTGTAGAATTAACATCACTGTAGATTTTTACATTGGAGGCAGTATAGCATTGTCAGAAAGAAGAGGAACCCAGGGGTCGAGATTGGTGGAATGTACTCTATAATCATTGATAGTTATAAGTAGAAAATTACATCATTACATTTGCGTTCTTTTTTCTCTTGATAGGCACTGCTTCTCTTAGCCACAACAGAGTTTTCTTTTCTATTCACCAAACCATCAGTCCTGTATAGAAGGTATATTGTAACCATTTTTGATACATACATGTCATAATTACAGTCAACCCTCTCTAAGACGGACACCTTTGGGACCGGCACTAAGTGTCCGTCTTAGAGAGGTGTCCGTCTTATAGAGAGTCAAATAAAGGGAGTAAAGAAAGGCAGGGACCAACTCTAGGTGTCCGTTTTACAGAGGTGTCCTTCTTATAGAGAGTCAAATAAAGGGAGTAAAGAAAGGCAGGGACCAACTCTAGGTGTCCGTTTTACAGAGCTGTCCGTTAAGAGAGAGTCAACCGTATATATAACTCTATGTAAATGTACGTACTGTACTGTTTATGTTTATGGCGTCAATATCACGTTAGCAAATAATCTTCAACTTTCATGCAACCTTCAGATCAGCCAATTCAAATCCATCTTGGAAAGTTTTGGCCCCATCTCGAAATCTTAGAAGAGTTTGTCATTTTGCATCTCAGGGGTTCTAATTAATTTTTTGAAGTCTCAGTCTCTAATTTTCAAACCAGTCTCGCAAAGTCTCTAATTTACCATTCTATACCCCTAATTATCCAGGGTTCTATTTAGGGGATCTGGGGGGTAGAAGCTTCCCCCCAAAATGCCCAGCTTCCCCCCCCCCCCCCACGACCAAAAAAATATTGTTATCATTACAGTAAGTAACTATATCAGAAAAATCATCCAGATGCGATGAGGTCATTCCACACTGCAACACTTCTCAAATTGTGTCAAAATGCACCAGATTGAATCTCAGCGCATACTGATTCAGGAAACTCATGGCCTTTGGCCACTCGAGACTTCTCTCTCAAAGGAAAAGTCCTAGATAGAACCCTATTATCAGAATCAAGTTAGTATGAGCAATACCTAGCTACCTAGCTACCAATCATGCAGTGACTGTTCAGTATAGTGGAAGCTCTGACAAGTGGACATTACCACAGCGTACTGCTATCAGGCTATTGAATTGTTTTCTTTACTTGCCCGATAAATTGAATTAATCAATTTAGCAAAAACAAGATAACTTCTATATGTCAACCCATCAGTGCCCCCGACCAGATTCCGGACGGATTTTACGTCATCAGTATGGAATTTTTGTCGCTGATGCACAGTTGTCCTAGGAAAGACAGCTGTATTCACAGGCCATGAATTTTCAGGCTTTCTGCTGACCTTATTTTAAGCTTTTCAAGAATACAAACATAATTATCAATCAAGCTCAACTTTTTCTTTGTCAACAGTGATGACTTTGGTAAAAAGTTCCGCCCTATCAATGCAGAGATATTTAATACACACATCAGAAAAGCTGGTGGAATTATGAAAAGTCCTGTGAATCCCAAAAAGGTTTGTTGCCGAGGGCTTAGAAATTCTGTTGTTTAATTGACGTTCAACATGAAGCTCAGGTAAAAGTGGTGTCCTTTGTTTCCTAAAGAACAAATGAAAGTGGGAATCAAGCAAGATTGAAACCATTTTAACCTGAAATTCCTTTTGAACTACAACTTATTTGGGATATTCAAGAATTTATGGATGGTCATGTTCATGGTTATTTCTCCCTGTTTACCTTCACTAGTAAATTTCGTGTACTATTTAATAATAATAATAATAATAATAATAATAATAATTATCATTATTATTATTATTTTTATAGTTTTCTTTATTCTGCATTATTTTATTTGCCATATTAAAAGTAAAACTCATTTGAACTGACATTTTTGTCAGGTAACCCCCTTCATTAAGTGCTCATTTATGGCAGAGTGGGTGCCAGAGAGAGGTTCAACCCTTAGATTGGTAAGAAGATTAATAGAGAATTGCACCATCATTCACTGTCTGGTTCTTTTCCTCTTGTCAAAGGTCATCCTTGTATCTCATGGCAGTATACTTTTCTTACGCAATTCTGTGATTGTAAGAACCATTGATGGCGGAGAGACGTGGACAAATCATCAATTACCATTTCAAGTCACTGGTCCCCTTCTCTTTCATCCTCGAGAAGAAGATTGGATCCTCGGTAGAGGTGTTGTCAATGGAAAGGTACATGGTATTTTTTGTTTGTTATACACTACAGGCCATGGGCATTGCAGCATTACACACGCAGGGGCGGATCTAGGGGGAGGGTGCAGGGGGTGTGCACCCCCCTCCCCTGAGATGAGGGGGAGGGTGCAGGGGGTGCGCACCCCCCCTGAGATGATCTGCGGTTTTCTAATACAACTGGTATTCGGCAAAAAAAAAAACTATGTGGTTTATTGGTGTTGAAGTAGAGCAAGAGACGAGTGCACCCCCTTCTAAAAAAAATCCCGGATCCGCCCCTGCACACGTGTTTCTTGGGTGTCAATCCGCCACATTGCACGCAAATTACATGAGAAAATTATACAGGCGTGAAACATGCATAATTGAAAAATACACACAAAATACATGAGAAGATAAATGCAAATTTTTGGAAACAAAGTGGAAAATTTTTGTTTGTGTAAAATTTTATACATGTTTTTTGTGTGTATTTCTCATGTAAATCCACCATATTGCTTGCTATTTACACTCCTATAAATGCTGCAATACCTGTGGCCTGTACTGTAGATCTTTACTAAATTTTCCAGTTGGTTGAGTCAAGGCAGAACAGTACATTGCATTTTACTGTTACTCGGTTATGGCTTCCAGTGCCAAGAAAAAAAAATACAGGACTCTGAATTGGAAAAATTGAAACCATTTAAGAGGTGGGTTTCCATGAATAATATATATTTTTTTACGCAACAAAAAATTTTAACAGATGTTAATTTTCCTATGATCTGTGGGCACGCATCCGGAAAATTGTTTTCCATGGCATCTGAAATGCTTGGACTTGAAACATGCTTCATTTCAATGGGTATATCAATATGTTTTCAATTAACTATTATTTATTTATAAGAATTGCATTTCTGGCATCAATGGTGATGAGATGATACTTGTCCTTGTAGGTATTTTTATCAAAAGACTTTGGAAAAACGTGGACATTTTTGCAGACTTATGTTAGAGATGTTAAATGGTGAGAAATGACAGTGATGTTATTAAAACATGTAACAGCTATTCTTAGTGTAATAAAATAATGTAATATTAATTATGGTGTAATAAATATTAAAGTTGGTATTACATTGTAATACTAGAGATAATCATTGATTATTAAAGGATCTGCATTCATCACTCATGGAAACGAAATCCAGTCGAGGAGTCCAGTTTCCTGGCCAAGACGCCCCTGATAAAATCAGTAGGGGTGGCTAATAGGCAGTTGCCTGCAACACCTTGAAAATTTGTGGCTTTGGAAAACCAAGATTAGGATGCGTTCTGACAAAAGCAAATATTATTATTAATGTTTGTGTTATAGGTGCTGGTGCATGTTGTAAGAAAATGACATAATTTCAGATGTAAAGGGAAAGTATTTTTTCCCAAGAATTTTTTTTGCATGAAAACTTTGATTCATGAAGTCTACTGTTGATCCTCAAGCTCCCTTTCTGCCTACTTATATAAAATTTGGCACGAGAACAAAATATTTTTAAAATGTGGTAAATTTGTGAGTTACTAAGACTCAAAATCTATCTTCTAGACTGTGTATGAATATTGTGTACATTGTAGTTATGACTGCTTTTAGAGAAAGAAAATTGAAATGAAATTTAATGTCATTTAACTAATTGAAGGTTTTGAATCTTTCTTTTGATTCCATTAAGCCTGCATGGCAGGCGTTAAAAAAGGGGATAAGGGAATTCTAGCTCAAGAGCACGAGAGGGACACTAGGAGGCATACTGCTAGCACTCTCATATGCCCAAATTCCAGCATCTTTGCATTTAAACATCTGCCACCCAGGCTAGATTCAGTTATTTATTTAAAATGGAAGGTGAAATGATGAGTCTACCAGACTGTTGAAAGTAATCCGTTCCTGTTTTCATGTTTGGGTTTTTGTTTTTGCTTTGTAGGGGTGCCAGAACAGACAAAAAGGATGACAAAGAAGAGAAGACAATTCTTATGACAGTGGCTGCCAGTAAGTTTAAACTGCCATGATGATATTTTTGTCTTTGTAGGGTTGACGTTAAATTATGCATTCCAGTCTTTTTTCAAAACAATCAACATTGTTTAGGGGAGACAGGGACAGCGGAAATATATTAGGCTCTTAAAACAACATTTGCAAGCTTTTATAAGAAGTAGGGTACATGTACAGATTAATTTAGGAAAGTGCGTCTTCTGGCCTGAATTTCCTCAAGTGTCCCACGATGGTTTGACCAGGTTTGTAGGTTAAAACAATATTAACCTGAATAAAACTTGACCTCCAGCATTTTATGCCTGACTTTACCTTTTATGTATTACTTTGGTTTAGTTGGTATTGCTTTCACTGTCCTGATTTGTAGTAACTTGCGGTGATTTTTTTACCTCTGCGTCCTGCATCCCTGACGCATAAAAATCCCCAAAGATGCAAAATAATTCATGGCATGTGTCCCGTAGGGCACAAAAAACGATTGATCGATTTCAAGATTTTGTGGTAGAATATCCTGTTCATGTGATTTCCGTGGCTGTTGTTTAAAGATGTATTTTAATTATTTTAGTCTAATGTTTTTGCTTTAAATATATAGAAGGACTATATTTCAATTTCAGTAAACTGCAATAAAGAGTTTTGGCATCTGTCTCCAGATTAACTATCTGGTTACATAAAGGCCCCAGCATTTTCAATTTGGGACTCCTTGTTTTTTTTAACCCTTTAAGCCCCAATATCCACATACAAATTCTCAAAAATGATCTCTATACATTTCCTTAAAGAATGAGTTGAGAGAATTTGATAAAGATCAAAGCATTTTCTCTTATGCAATCATTTTGTTAATTCTCATAACCTTACTTCTTGACATTGTATGGATATTATTAGGAGAAAATTGATGTTGGTCACTATTGGGACTTAAAGGGTTAATGGGGAATCATTGGCTGTGTACAGGGACTCATGATTTCTCACGAGATGAGTCCCAGGACACACCATAACTATTTGTAACAAAATCACTGAACTTGTGCTCGACAACTAGTTGACATGTGGAATTTCATGCATGCAGTTTAGATATGCTACAGTTTTACTGGTGAAAAGTCGTAACTTGCAGACAGAAGGAGTAATTATCCGTAGTCTGTCCACTTTGAACACATTGTTTTACTACTTGCATGTTGATAAAAATAATAATATTGAAATGTTTCACAGGTCCTCAAGGCTTCCTGATGGGAGAGGCTGACTTGATGAGATCAAGGGACCTGGGAGAAAAGTTTGAATGTAAGTCAACATCTGATGAGACGTTTCAATATTTATACTACTACATGAGAAAATTTTTGCAATTTGATTGGCTTAGAGTGGTGGTTTTTCAGCTTAATTTGAAATACCTACGTGTGAAAATTACAAACCTTTTGCGGATAGTAGTATCAACAAATAATAGCAGGATTTGTATGTGATATTTGGCGTAAATACCACGAGTGATATTTCAAAATTGTCTAAAATTTCACTCACCTAACAGCCCGTGAAATTACATATAACAATTTCGAAATATCACTCATGGTATTTATGCCACATATTACTACAAATCATACTTATACCTTTACAAATTGAAGCAGCTAGCAGGTTTGAATAGAGTAATCAACTGTATCAACAAGGGGCTTTTAGTCGCCTTCTTGTAGAAGGCATCTTGGGGCATGCATCTCCAGAAAATGTTGGAAAAAGCAATTTCATGTGCATTCTGAGGACTAAGTTGAGTGTACTCAAAGGAGTGTGTTTTTCTTGCTTATTTTATTTCAGTCAAGGTTTGATTTATGAGCCACACAAACAACTCCTATCCTGTATCAAAGCATTGCACAAATGACAATATTTTATAAAATTACAGACATTACATTTTTGTAAACAAATTCTGCATAACACTACAAAGAATACTGATGAATAATTATGGTCTTACACTTTTTCAGCTATTCATGTTCAGCATGTTTTTAGCTTTGGGCTTCAGGGACCATTCCTATATGTATCCATCAACCATAACAAGGTGAATAAATAATTGTTCTACATTTAGTTTATGACTCAATTATTTTATAACACTTTCTATATCAATGTATTATTGTTGAAACAGAGTGTCTTCACTGTTACCAGCATCATTGTCATCATCATGGTCACCATCACCTTCACTATTATTATTGTGAGTGACCTTATTATCAACACCATCATCATCACAGTCTAGTAATCACCATTGCTGTCAGTAACATCATCATCATCATCATCATCATCATTAGCCTGCAGTGCAGGCGTATTTTTGGTGGGCGAAACCTTGTTTGTGTTCATAATATTGTTGTAGCCGCCATCTTTGATTTTATGACAGTGGAAGCTTGGGGAGAGGAGAAATAGGGCTTTCCCCATCTCCTCCTCTCTTCAGGAAGTTTCAACATGGCGCTATCCTAAGCAAATTGCGCGCTCAAAGAAAACGCCTGTACTGCAGGCTACATCATCATCATCATTGTCGTCATCATCATCATCATCATCATCATCATCATCATCATCATCATCATCATCATCATCATCATTGCCATCATCATCATCTTGATTATCATCTCCTCATTATCATCATTGACATTGTTAAGATCATTGTCAGCATTTTTGTTTTTACTTGCGTTATACAATCTAGTCTCTCTTGTGTTACTTTTGTCACCTGTTGTGCTAATTTTTATGTAATCTGCAAACTCTCATTAATTAATTATTTTATGGATCTGCTGTACATATGTTATTTTTTTCTGTCAGAATAACAATACACGCATAATGCACGTGTCTAAGGATGGTGGGGATTCTTGGAATCCTGTTCAAGTGCCGACCATCACACCTGAGAGGGTAAGTTTTACAGCAACTGTCCATGTGTTAGCGTGATATGGAAACAGTGTTCAGACCTGACAACAATTTGAATTCAAACCATCATTCAGTAGGGAGCTTAAGCGATGATGGCAATGGCAGAGATAACGTCACCCAAAAAGTGATTTGCGCTGTTTCACACTTCATCGCTCTTATAATTCCAACTCTTTTAATTTGTCAAATGTTGATGATTTTTTCAGGAGTTGAATTCTAAAGGACTGTATTAAATTGAGTTCACAGCAAGAAAAAGAAAATCATTGTCTTGTGGTTACATCCTCCATCAAATGTGGAAAAAATTAGGAAGTTTCACTTTGTAGTCGTGCAGTGATGGCAAAGAAAATAATGATGACAACGTGTATTATGGGAGTAGAAAAGTAGTGAATTTTGTATTTCTGTGCTAGTTTTACTCCATCCTGGACATGTCTGAGGGGATGATCTTTCTTCATGTGGATGACCCAGGAGGTAATTTGTGCACTTTGATTGAAATTTGTTAATACGCTGCAGTAACAAAAAAAAGTGATCACTGATAGCTGTAGCGTGTACAGATCATTTAACTTTCTGCAACAGCCACCTTGGGGAAATTGCTATCCCATTTTTGATGAGAAAATTTTGCTATCCACTCAGATTAGTTTATTTCTAGGAAATATGTACTTACCGTAAATCCTCCAGGTAGCCCCCCCCCCCCCCCCTCAAGTAAGCTCCCTCTCTCTATTATCTCTAATAAGCCCCCCTTTTTTTCAGGGGAAGAAAGTCAATAAGCCCCCTCTCCCCTTGCCCAAGTATTCTTCACTAATAAATGATAGACTGTGTCAAACTGGAAAAACCGTGAACTCCAGAATTATTTCTGGAATGTTATTGTGTTGCAAGAAAAAAGCCAATCAGGCGTGAGAAAACTGAACCAGAAGCAAGAGCGTTAATTAGTTTGTGGTTTTGTGGCTAGTTCACGTGTCCTGATCTTTGCTGTGATTGGTCATAACACAATAAACATTCCTGAGATATTTCAAGTGTTCACGGTTTCTCGGTCACACTGTAATCAATCACAACTGTAAACCTTCGTGTGGACTGATCCTGGGTGGTTTATTCACCAACTGGAAGTTTGGATTCGTTTCTAATCCTTGGCTGCATGGCCTTCAACTTCTTGTACTTGAGCTTTTCCACTTCGTATTCTAGTTCTTTATGGTGACATCATCTTTTCAAATAAGCCCACCCCTCTCAATTAAGCCCCCTTCAAATGGGTTTGAAATGAATAAGCCCCCCTCCCCCCCCGGAAGCTTAATAGTTTTAGTGAAAACTCTCGGAAAAAGCGTGGCCGGTCAGTTCTGACTTTTAGTAAGTGTCTTAAGACTGCTGCCAATATTGAGGCAGATGTACATCTACATGTAATTGTTCAACGTGACACTAATTTTTTTTGGTGGGTGCAGGGTTCAAATTGAAAAGGTACCATTCTTTTCGTAATTTGAATCAATAATTTGCCAGCAAGATCTTGGAATTTTCAGCATCTAGCATTTAAGAAGTTGAATTTTTAGTATCTGGCCAGCAAGATCTTGAATATTCAGAATGTTGAAGTTTTGAAGTGACCGGTGTAAAATAGTTCACCCATATCATTTTTGCCTCATTTCAGACACTGGAAAAGGAGTGTTGTACACTTCTGATGCTGACGGGATTGTTTTTAGTGAATCTCTGAGAGACCACGTGGTAAGTTTGCTGTTTTTTTTTCTCTAGAGGTAGACCACAAGCAGTTGTCCTTCTTTCCTTAGAGCAACACGTTTGCAAGTGAAAAAGTAAAATTAGGGAAATAAATGCTTCTGCCCTCTTTCGTCGGGGCTATGCCCTCACTCCTTACATGTGCTCTTAATTTACTTTAACTCAAAAGAAAAATAAAGGACTGCTCACAGTAGTTCAGCGTTCAGTTGATAGGGAGCTTATGCAATAATGCTGAGAAGAGAGCAGCAAGCCAGCATCAAAACAATATGGTTTAGTGAGCAAATTAGTAACTCTGCTTATGGATTTATTAAGTCCTGTCTTGTACATTTTACTTTGTGAAATGTCATATTTTTTGGGGGATATTGTTACAGTGTATAGCTCCACTGTACATTGGGCTATCACGGGACTGCAGTCATCTTGTGCATCTCAAATGAAAATGCTGCTGCTGTTAATGTTTTTCTTATTATTTTTCCGTAAACAGTACACAAACTATGGTGAAGTGAATGATTTTTTCAAAGTTGAGTCAATGAAAGGGACTTATCTCACCAGCCGCATGAATAGCGGTAAGTATGCCATACATTCCTGTGTCCTAGTCTACTTGTAGATTTCTCTTACATGAAGCTAAGAACACTCCATTCATGCTGTCTCCTTGTTATTGCAATCTCTTCTAACTCCTCCTCAGCTACCGGTACTCTGTTTTTTATTTATCCCGCAGCTACCTAGCCTGCAACACAGACGAAACTAAACTCTGGTTAAGTCTGCGAAACAGCGCCAAAATCTATGTTCTCGGTTCCCACCTGTGTACCAGGATTTGAGTACGCGCTATGATTGGCCTGTTAAAAAGGCCATTGTTGATTTGCCAATCAGGTTGAGAAGAAATTCGAAACTCACAAGTTTCCGGTAATTCGTTGAGTCCGTTGGGGGCCTTGAACAAGAATATCGGCGCTGCTTCGCAAACGTTACTAACTGGAGTTAGTTTATGTCTGCGACACAGGCTAACGGCTACTATTTGGCATAGAAGTGAAACTATCCACCTTGAAAGGCTACATGTTTGAAATTTGCGTGACATTACATATTGTACTGATCGTTTCGCCCAGTTGTTGTGAAGTGCGATTAGTATAGGTAATAGCATGAGTTGTAGTGATTATTGGCATAAATACCACGAGTGATATTTCGAAATTGGTATACGTAAAGGCGAGTGAAATTTGAGACAATTTTGAAATATGACGAGTGGTATTTATGCCAAATATCACGTACAAATCATGCTATTATTTGTTTATACTACTATCCGCGAAAGGTTTGTAATTTTCACATGTAGGTATTTCAAATTGAGCTGAAATACCACTGCTCTAAGCCAATCAAATGCAGAAATTTTTCATGTAGTAGTATAAAGAATGAAAATCAGCGTTGTTCCATAAATTGAGAGAAAAAATCAAATCAATGCCGCGTAAACTGGCATTAAAAGGGGGAATAAGACGAGTATAGATTCCCATGGATTTACCTGCATGCTTGTTTTGTCACACAAATTTCAGCATCTCAAGTTATGTGATAAGGCGTCAAAATAATACAATTAATTTTGTGGTGAAATTTACAGCTGTGTTTTTATGTGGTATTGTTTTCCCAAACTGCAGATAACTCTGTTACTTCGTTGATAAGCCATGATCGTGGAGGAGAATGGAAACTTATTCCTTTAACTGAAAAGCAATGCGAGGGAGTTTCACGGAAGGTAGATATTTAAATGCCTTATCCATTGTGGAGATATGCTCAGACCTGACTTTGCTAGTTTATAGGCACTCCAATCAAATATTACAGACCTCTAGATTTTAAGGCGAGGACGGGTACGAGTACGAGGTTTTCTCCGTAGAGAAATTTACAGTTACGTTTACGGCGAACGACAAGTCGACAAACTTGAATTTGTACCACCTGACCAAGTTTTCCCTTAACTTGTCGTTTACTGTTTATTTTAAATACACGGAAATCAGTAGATACACGACAGTTTTATCCATAACAATCTTTTTGAGCTTAGAAATTCTCGACGTGAATCTGACGTTTGCCATTTGCCGTATGCGTGGACTGTCGTATGCGTGGCTCAGATTTCTCTAAGTAATACTAAGTAGTGCGGGCGCGTGAACCAGCGTCATTTTGGCGGGAAAACGTGATAGCCGTCGCCACTCTACTACGAGTTTTAGCGGAGCTCCATAGCTAAGAAAATGTGGTAATCTACCCATCCGAGAAAATTTGGTAATCACGTGACCGTACACCGAGCGAGCGACCGTCCGTCCGCACCACAGGCATACCAATGTAAAATAACTCAGTCAACAGGTATGGCAACCCAAATGCAACCAAGGTTTTATTTGGATTGAAATCACGTGGCCGCCTGGACTTTTAGAAAGAGAAAACAACAACAAAGTCGTGTGTTTTTCGGCGTTTTTTTTTATGTTTACACTAACGTGGATAACAGAGAAAGAGCTAGAGCGAGTTATTGAAAACAAAGGAGACGAATTTCGTAGGAAGAAAAACATGGGAATTCAAAGCGGCGGTGAGAAAATAAGAAATGCTAGCGGCCAGCAAGGTGAAAATGAGCGGCAGTGAAAAATAGAAACGAACATGAACACAGGAAACAAAATATTGGGTAAGCACATACGACAATTCCTCCATAAAAATAATGTGTACCTAGGAAGTTTGACGTTTTGGTCGTACAAAACAGCGTTGTAGTCGTGCAAAACAACGGCAAGAAAAAGATAAAAAAGCGTGCTGCACGTGCAAATTTGTTTTTTGCTAATTAAAAGAAAAAGTGTGCTGCACGTGCAATTTGTTTTTTTGCTAATTAGATCTATTAGTCTTGAAGCCATTTTCATTTTTTTCCCCGTTTAGCATTACACGATTTATTTTTTTTGTTTACACGTATTATTACTTTTGTAACCAGAGCTTCGCTTTTAGCCCTGGCTAAATCTATATATTAGTAAAAATGTCGTAGTGGCGGAAGCAAGTTTTCAAATGTGAGAATATTTATCACTTAGCTTCGGGAGAGAGATTGACACTCTTTAATAATAATAACATTGCCAACTTTTCTGGTGAAAAAAAAAAGTACAATGAAGCTTTCCGGGTGTCTATTTTTTGAGAAAACGCGAAAAAACCTTGTCCTGGGGGGTAGTGGCTCTTGTCCTTAAATCTGAAGGTCTCTATTTAGAAACAGATGGTCTAAATGAAACACGGAGTAGTTACAAACTTAAAGTTACAAATGGCGAACTGGCAGGGGCATTTTTTCCTCAACGACATTTCTCGCATTCTCTTGACATTCACCCTGACTTCAGAACGTTTCTATCTCCCGACTCCGCTTACGACTCTGTCGTTCACAATCTAGTATAAACCAGATTATCCGAGTCGCAAGCAGAAGTGCTTTGTGATTGGTTTAGTTCTTGCGGTTCAGGGGGCCGTTTCTCGAAAGTCCCGCTAATTAACGGGCCCGGTAAGCTGTCCCCGTTCACATTAAAGATCGAGGTTTCAACAGTTTTGCATCTAACATTATAAAACTATCAGTTAATGAAACAAAATGGAGTAGTTTGCCAGCCAGGACCCGCGCTCTTATTCTT
>OZ038004.1:2575000-2687500 GCA_964035705.1 Porites rus | reverse complement strand
ATTGGCTCAGAGCCCATTCGGGCTTGAGGAATAATTGTTAATTATTTCGGTGATTTCAGCAGGCATATCGTTAGAACTGCAAAGATTTGGCCCAACTTTTTCAAGTTTCAATCTATGTCCATCCTTACCATCCGTTGCAACCGACAACAGGAAACGGTTTCAATGCCTAGATGTTATCTTGAATAACAAACCTGGATCATTTTTTTAAAACTCTAATTAATGCGAAGACAAGTGTTAGCCTTTTCAAAAGATGGCAAATAACGTTATATAGCCCCTTCAATTCTTTCCGTCAATCCTACCGACTGTGGCTACATGCGGAACAGGCTACGCAGCATTTACACGCGTGAAAATTGCGTGCAATATGGCGGGTTTACACGTAAAAACACGCGTATTAGGTCATATTTTGACCTTGGCCCAACTGTGGTCGCGGGGGGAGGGGGGGGGGGTGGGGACGGGGTACTTGGGTTGATTTTTGCTGGGTAATGCCGCTAGCCTCTCAGAGCCCCTACCACATTATATTCTATATTGTGTGGCCAACTATAGACCCTATTTTAGTCTCTTTTGGGCAGATGTAGTTTTTTCGATCCCAACTTTATAGTCACTGTCTATTTATCTACCATATCAATCCTTTAAATACTTTACTTTTCACCTACAGCACAAACATCCTGGTACGTTTTCTAACCGTAAATATGAAGAACTTTCTTACCCGAAAATTCGAAAATGTACAACCCCATTCTAGTACGTCTATTGAAAATGAAACCCTGTTATAGTCAACCCAGTCGTGAAAATGCGACCCCGTCCAGCGGCACATCCCCATTAGTCCCTTATAAGGAAGTACCCTCCCCTCTCCGGGCCTTTGGTGTAGTCCAATCATTCGTAATTGTTTCTTAATTCATTGAATACATTACAGGTACTCGGTGAATGAAGGCCTGTGCTGGTTCAAGTACAGGTTTACCAAGCATGACTTTCACGTCACAGGGCTGGTAACTGAGCCTGGGGCCAAGACGATGAGGTTCAGTATATGGGGTTACACTTTGCCATCGCGTGAATGGGAAGTCATCACTGTGGACTTTAAAAAAGTGCTTACGAGACGTTGTAAGTCAGTGTGACATTATACGTTAACTGTACAATGTTATAATGCTTAAGTAGATGAGGGGATTAGTTTCCATTGAGACTGTTGGCCAAGTGGACTGGGGGTGGGGTGGGGGAAAGGTAGATAGGAGGAGGGTATAAGGGTGGGTTTTGGCTGCGATGAATAGGCTCGTACTCGAATCTTGTGACAGTAAAATTTAGTCAAGCCATAAGAAGAGACGGCCACCACTTTCAGCGTTTTTTGCGTTGAGAGCTGTGTAGATAAATAGTGACAGGGAGATTTATAAAGATCATTGCAAGAACGAGGGCGACGGAGACGAAAACGTCGCTTAAAAAGTGAATTCAGTGTGCAGGGTGTTTGTTATATGAACCTAGTTTAGTGGCCTTAGCTCCCACGAGTCTCCTGTAGCTCTGTGATATAGCATCTGGAGTAGTAACTAGAGGGTCGTAGATTCGACTGCTGTTTGAAGTCGCCCGTCTAATCTAATGAAAAAAATATATATCATTCTGTATCTCCATCATTGTCAATTGTGAGAGCGTGGTTATTTTAAACGTTCATTGTGTTGAAACCGTGACAGGATTAGCTCAGTCGGTAGAGCGCTTGATTGCCGAACGGGAGGTCGAGGGTTCGATTCCAGCACCGGACCAACACCCAGGGTCTTAAATTAACTGAGAAATGAGGGTAATCCCTTTGCACTGCAAGCGGCTAGAGCCTCGCGTGGCTGGGATGACCACGTAAAATGGTGGTCCTGTTGGAGACATTAACATAGTGTCCTCTATTAGTACTTTCGTGCTAAATACATTGACACTGAAATAAAGTACCCTTTTTTTCCTAGGTGGGAACGATGATTATGAGGACTGGGTGGCCCATGAAGGGGGTAAAAATAACGGCTGCCTCCTGGGTAAAAAAGTCACGTTCAGGAGACTCAAGAAGGAATCACTGTGAGTGAAAGAGAGAAAAAAGTTTCTGATAAGTATTGTAATGTACCATGATACCCTCCTGACTGGCCATTTTGGCGGATCCAAACCTTGACTTTAGATGGGTGGCCTGCTTTCCAGATCTTGCGATGAAAAGGGGTGCTCTCGAAAAACATCTTTCAGCTGCCCTCAGTTTGATCCAAAGATATGGGTGGAGCCCGCCCCCTACCCCCTTCCCCCCTTTTTGCCCCTCCCCTAAATCTGCTACTGTGAAGGACCTGACTTACCTGTGACACGTTGTTAAGGAAACAAAAAAAGCCTTGTTGAATGGGAGGTCGAAAGCCGGGAGTTTCTTGGTGTTGCAGAATCCACTGTTAGTTCTCTATTGTGTTGTTGTGTTGTTTCGTCTCTTTTCAGACTCTTGTTTTACGTCATTTCATGACTGTGCAATCCACAACTTCAAGAAAGGAGTCCGACAAATTGTACTTTATTCTTGTGGTCCAGGGACTGATTTAGTTAGGGGAGCTCCTAGGAGCTTAACAGTTTTCTCCGTGCAAACTATGTAACGATTTTGCTCTTAATTACTTCCTAATCAACCATCCTTGGGTTTCCGAGAATACCCTTTGCGTAGAAATTGCCTCTACATGTAGATATCACAAGTCATCTGTAAACGTTCCATCGGACCCTGTGTCTTTTTTGCACTGATATCCGTCCCTGTTAACACCGCTGTAAATTGTTCACTCTTTTGTTTTGTTTTGTTTACGCCTTACAGCTGTTTTAATGGAGTGGATTACAAACCAAACCAGCGAGATGAGTGTTGCAAATGTACTCAAGACGATATGGAATGGTAAGGAAAACTTTGTTTCAACAGCTATGTAATAATTTTCTGTTTCCATTCAACATACCCCACTTAAATTTCACAGGAGTATCTCCTACCCCTGTCGCTGACCGTAAGGCAGATGGGCCAGTTGTGATGAACAAAACCGTACACTGTTTTAGACCTAAACGGCTGAAGTCTATAGTCTATACCCAATTTCAGACCAAAAGAGGGTAAAGGTAGCAGCTACACAGCTTATAAAACAGAGTACTCTACTCCCCCAAGCGGGCAGTGGGATAGAGTGAGAGTTCAGGGAACAGACCTGGTTTTAAATTACAAAACCATTCTCTCATTCAGTATGATACTAACAGTCAAAAATAGATGAATTCTTGTGTAAACGTGGACTCTAAGCCCCCCAATTGAGGAGTGACAAGTGCAAAGGAAAACCTCACTCTGCTTAAGCTCAGTGGCACGAAACGGAAAGAAAGGCTTACAGAGGGATCTTGCTTGTGCCCTGTGCAGATGTAGCCTGAGAAAACAGCCGACATTTGGCGACGCTACCACTGGTTCCCCCGCCAAATGACGTCTGAGAAACGAGCGCAGAAATTCCATACTGATGACGCGTCACTACCCAGATCTTGGTAGTGCCTCTGATTGGTTGAATCAAATTTCCCACGCGGCACGACCAATCAGAAGCACTACCCAGATCTGGGTAGTGACGCGTCATCAGTATGGAATTTCTGCACTCGTCTCTTAGACGGCATTTGGCGGAGAAACCAGTGGTAGCGTCGCCAAATGTCGGCTGTTTTCTCAGGCTAGTGCAGATGGTGTTGTTGTTGTTGATGATGATGATGATGATGATCACTTTAGTTTTTGTCGTTTTAAGTGACTATGGTTATCGCCGATTGCAAGGGTCTACAAAATGTCAGAAAATAAAAGAAAACGAACCGGAGCTCTGCCTAAATGGAGATGTGGAGAACCTCAAGGACAGTTTAGGGTATGAACAACGTACCTTCGTTGTTTCTCATATATTATACAGTCAACTTCCTCTAAGTCGGACACCTTTCGGACCGGCACTATGTGTCCCCCCTTAGAGAGATGTTCGTTTTACTAATTGAGAGTCCACTAAAGGGACTAAAGAAAGGCAGGGGCCAACTCTAGGTGCCCGTTTTACAGAGGTGTTCATCTTGTAGAGGTATCCGTTAACAGAGTGGACTGTACAGTCAACTTCCTCTAAGACGGACACCTTTTGGACTGGCACTACGTGTCTGTCTTAGAGAGAAGTCCGTTTTATAGAGAGTCAAACAAAACCAAAGAAAGGAAGGGGCCAACTCCAGGTGTCCATCTTATAGAGGTGTCCGTTCAAATAGAGTAGACTGTACAGTCAACTTCCTCTAAGTCTAACACCTTTTGGACCGACGCTGTCCCCTTTAAGGGGGATGTTCCTTTTATAGAGAGTCCACCAAAAGGAGTAAAGAAAGGCAGGGACCAACTTTAGGTGTCCGTCTTACGGAGGTGTCCGTGAAGATAGAGAGAGAGATTTGACTGTATCTACTATTATTCAGGTACCGTCTCATCCCTGGCGATTCTTGCTGTGGAGGCGATAAACATGTAAGGCGATATTTAGACACTCATCAGCTTTGTAAGAATGATTCGTGGTACGACTATGGAATGGATTATAACTATGAAGCCAAGAATGGGAAGGTAGGCACGCCGATTGGATAAATAATATCTAAACGAAGATTACTTATAATTTATTTTTCTTTGAAGGCCATTTTGAATTTTGCAGTCAGCTGGTGCGACGCCTGGAACTGTGAATATTGGGGTTCAGGGACAGTCGGAAAAGTATCGAAGATCCGATCGCTTGCCGAGTAATAACGTACGGCTCGGGAGATTTCTTGATTCCAGACCTCGCTCCAGCCGTCGGTAGAATCAAAATGGCTACCAAAGAAAACATATTCCATGCATTGATAAAGTAGATAATTATTGCCCAATCTAATGTTAGAGCCCATTTAATATTTACTTGTAATCCCATAATTTGGAAAACAAGCCTAATTTTTTGCACTTTTTATAAAAGAAGCACTGCTAGCATTATCATATTATATTTTTGAGATTTTTTGGATGGGAACAATACCCGTGTCATGACTTGGTTTGTAAGGTTGATTATTTTTAAGTTCTGTCCGTTGGTTTTTTGGTCTGGGAGGGGAGGGAGGGGGAGAACGTTACCGCAGTACTGTGTTGTTCATCCCCCAGAGGACTGGGCCGCCGACGGTGACAATTGTGTCCTTCCCAGTTCCCCGCCTTACTGCGTCGATCAACCCCTAGAGGACTGGGCACGTATTCGCTGTGGCGTTGAGCCTTTTGGGGTTAGAACATGGAGAACATTCACCGGATAACCCAGAATGCGTACCCGCTCAAATTGACAGAAAATGGAGTTGGGCACCGCCAACAGCATGATATTCTAGTTTTGTACACTGAATACTGATTCTCATTTCCTTGTCTAATTCATTTGCATGAGAAGCACAGCAAGACAGTGTTGTTTGTGGTCATTCCCATGTTGTTCATTCTTATCATCGCGGCAATTTACTTTGGAAGAAAGCACTGGAAACTGGGCAAGATGTAAGTGTTGCGTCTTTGTGTAATTTGTCACCCCAATGAAGAAGGGCACGATCAACATGGTCAGTCCAAAATAAAATTCTTTATGGTCAAGTCCTCAAACTGTTATAAATCTTTTCTGTGTCGCAGGAAACCTGATTACCGCTACTCAACTTTGTCCCAAGAAGATGAAGATGAATCAGAAGGGGCAGATAGTTTGAAATACAACCCCAGACCCAGAGGATTGCGGGCCTATAAAGATGTCGACACGGATGATGACGTGAGTAAAATTTGTGGTCATAATGGATCTGAGTACTCATTTTCGAACGTTTTCTGAGTAGCCTTTTTGATAAACGGGTGACGGGTTTCGGATTGTCGTAAAGCTCCGGGTGTGAGAGAAGGGTATCCCCTTTTTCTCCCAACCCCCTCCGCCCCCCCGCCCTCTCGCCCTCGGGGCCTCCAAGGCATCTTTTTCGCTAGCGGCAACCACATCTTGGCATATTTCTGAGGTCACGTACGAGATCCCTTGTTTCGACTGTAATTTTAATTACAAAACGACCATATATTCTGCTGACTTCAACTTACGCGTCAATTGAGGTTTCCTCTGCTAAGTCCACAGTAACACTTCTCATTCGAGCAAAACTGTGACTTAGGGGAGGGGTGGGTGGTCAGTTACTTCATTAATAGTAACGGTTTTTGTTTTCGCTTTGCAGGATGCCACTATGATAGACCTGTAAAAATGCGTTGGTATCACACACAACGTGGATGTAAATATTCACTAAAAACAGCGAAAAGCGCTATAAACAGTAGTCTGCTACACAGCCGTTTTTAGAGTCGTCACGCGATGCTCCTCCCCACTGTGGGAAGAGCGTTGCGTGACGACACTAAAAACGGCTGTGTAGCAGACTATGTAAACAGCTGTTAGCTTTCATTTCGTATTTACAATGCACCTTTCAAATCTTTGGAAATAATTTAGCGAAAGGTTCCTTGATATTTAACTCACAAGAATTGCCACGCGCATCGTAGGTTACTTATGCTTGTGAAGTGTAGTGTAATCCGTCTAATATTTCACCTAACCCACGTGACAGTCACGTTGGGTTTAACGAGATTGTCGTGACCAGTTTCAATTGGTGATTGGCACGTAATATACCAGATAACGGTTGTCGCGCTTTAATTAATGCCACGCAAATGTAAAGTGAAGTTATCACAAGCTCGCGTGGGTATTTCTAGAGGTATAGAGGAAGTTTTGAAAACGATCTCTAAA
The DNA here is from genome assembly GCA_964035705.1 of Porites rus. Lineage (NCBI taxonomy): Eukaryota > Metazoa > Cnidaria > Anthozoa > Scleractinia > Poritidae > Porites > Porites rus. The sequence goes on along the minus strand of OZ038004.1, from coordinate 2,680,814 downwards.
AATATATTATAATTGAAGTAGTCTTCTTTCTTTTTGTGGCTTTAGTCTTCACTTTTTGAAAGGAAGACTCGCGTGGTTGAGGGTTTTTTTTTTTCGTGTTCAAAAATTTATCACTGATTTTGATAGCGATTATTCATAGCCATGTGGCCATACCAGTTATACCTATTTTAAGGAATGAGTAGTGGTAGTATACTCTAGGTGCCTGTAATTCATCTTCAGTTTCTTCAAAATGAGTTGTCGATTGTTCAATTGACGAGTTGTCTATTGATTTGAGCAACCAGGCACAGCACTTTATCTCAGCGGTAAAGTCAATGAGTGGCACTTGTCAAAAAGCGTTTTTCCAGAAACTGAGCAATTTCACGCGCGCGGGTTGGTCGAGAGCTAGGGTCCTTGAGACTAAAGACCATGGAAATTACTTGATGGTTGCACAATCTTGTTTTTGTCTCTTGCGCGATTCTCCAAGGAACTTCGCCGAAACAAAATGTGAATGTTATTATGATACACCAATAGACAACAATTTACCATGCTCTACACTCTTATAGAAACGACGTCAAAATCAGTGTTCAAAACTTTGCAGTGAAACCACTCGCCTGCGTCTCTTGGTTTCACTTGGTTCCAAATGAGTTTTGAACATTTTGACGTCGTTTCCATTCATGGTCTACGAGAATGTAGACGTTGAAAAATGGCAGTGTGTTTGTTAATCTGACACCGCTCCCGAACCAGGTCCCTCGCAAATTACGAGCCCTCAGTTCCAGGCTTTACGCGGAAAAGTAAACACGATTATAAGCCAAGATTTCAAGGATTTTAATTGTCTTTTCAAAGGGCATTTTTTAAAATGCAGGTACTATCTTTTTTTTTTTTTTACTTCAGGTCACACTGTAGAAGTAACCATGTATGTCTTAATTTTGTAGAATAAATAAAAGAAAATAAAGAATTACCAAACTTTTTGGAAAACGGTTTACTTGTAAACTTCACATACAATCACCAGTCACTTGAAGACTAACTTATGTTTTTCTTGGAAGTTAAATAAATACTAAGCTTTCTTACAGGTTAATAACGTTTACTCTGCCAATTAAACACGATGTTAAGGTTTTCCCCAAGCACTTTTGTCCTTCGACAGTCGAGTGACAGAGGGCAAGTCATAATGTAATAAAGGTTTTGAAGAAAGTCCACAAAACAACGTATTACCCTCTGCTCACATTATCCATGTCATTCTGATAGCTGATGGATTAACTTAAAAGGCATGTTACCTGTAAGATAACACAACTCGCCAATCGTCACTCCCTCGTCAAGCGAACTGCGTGGTTTGTAATTAAGGGAGCGTGACAAGTCAGACTAGCCTCATTTATAGTATCAACGGTGTACGAGTTACCGTACAAGAAGGAAGTTGGCGAGAGGTTTTCTGGCAGGTGTTCTTAGCTATTTTTTTCCTGTTAATCCGAATATCGTGTTCCAAGTGTAGCCGAATTACAGGAGACAAAATATTCACCTCTCTCGGTGTCTTTCATAAGGTCCTTGAAACGCGGTCTCAGAATCCTTAAGAAACTGGACATTGCTAAGAAACGTCACGTAACAACTATTGCTCCTCAGAACCTCGTACGTATCTTCCAGTCACGTACGTTTCCAGACGTACGCCCTCAATTTATTTGCTAGCAGCAATCACCCAGGGGACATGCGCATTAGAAAAGTTTGCCACTTGACTGTTACTCCACTTTATAAAAGTTGTTGAAATTGATTCTGAGCAGGAAATCGGCCAGGTGAGATTGGTATCCACGATTAACAAGCTTGCTTACCACTGTGAATAAAATAACGACAATTATTGATGATGATGATACCTTTATTAAAGTGTCAAAACTGTAATAGCGGTATATAACCACTAAGTGGGGACACTAAAATAAATTTTTAAAAAATAAATCAATTAATAAATTAATTAAAATTAAGAAAAACTATGTACAGTATAAGCAAGTGAGAAATTCGAGAGAACTATATACAATATGTACAAATGTATCCATTACTTATAAAAAAAAATAAGAAATAAAAGATTAAGAAGTACAAAGAGAGCAGTTAGAGCAGCTATTGTTATCTAATAGCATGCTAAGATCCACTTTTCTGATGTTATATTTGAAGGAGGACAACGTGGAAGCTTTTTTCACATTACTAGGAACAGAGCTCCATACCCTTGGGCCCATATACCTGAGCGAGTGCTTTCCAAAGGAGACTGTGTTGAATCTGGGTATAGTGAAGTCATGATTGCGCAGTTCATACTTAATTGCAGGCTGTTCAAAGAGAGTCCTAATGTATGCTGGGCATCATTCAAAATATTTCTCCGTTTCTGTTTGGCTCAACTTCCCCGGCTAATTCTTCATAACCAGTTAGCAATGACAAAATTTGGAGGACGTTTGCGATATCCGATAAAACGACGTCAATAATACAGAATATCGCCATAAAAACTGACGGCAACAGAGAACCCCTGGGGACGAGGTTCCGTTAGCCCAGCTGTTTTGGTGAACTGGAGAAACTACTGTCTAAAAAGAGCAGCAAAACTTAACCCCGACGGATGACAAGGGCTATTTGAAGAACCTCTGCTAGACTAGAGATCCCTTTATATCCTCAGTTTGCCGACGAACAGGCAAATGTTCACGAGAACTTCACATCAATTGAGGTAAGGATGTTCTGTGTCCTTTAAAAAATATGAATTATTTTGGATGAATAATATAACTGTTTGGTTTCTGTATGATCTGAAGATTTCCCCAGCCAGGGAATGGGTAACGATTTCTGGGATTGTTTGGGTAGACAAGCGTTACTTATGATTGTTTTATGGTTGCCTTGAATACCATCGAACAATCATAACTAACGCTTATCCATCCAAACGATCCCAGATATCACTGCACCCAGAGCTTGTATCCATTCTCCCTAGGTCTCCGAAGTGGAAAATTACGCAGATTTCGGTGAGTGTAAGATCATACTCAGCCTCATCCAATAATTGCTAAATGTCAGCACCAAACTAAAGTACGTGAAGGAACACCATTAAGGTGAAAAATAACTTACCTGTGAAAAGGAATCCTGAATATTCCTTGAAAGCCTTGTGAGTGTTACACATGACGTCAAATGCGGGATGAGTCACGTGTCCAGTGTGGGGATCCTGTTGCCAAGGAGACGCCAAAAGCTGCGAGCGCAGTTTTAGTATGAGTGTTCCCAGGTCGGAAATGATACTCATTACAGGTGCAGCTTTGCGGCTAAGAAGTGAGCGAAAAATGGCTTTCCTTAGATATTCGGCGTGCTGATTGTACAAATCGTCCAAGCTTGTTACCTACGAGTAATGGAAAAAATAAAAATATTACTAGTAATTACCGAAGGTTACAGAGTGCGGGCGACAACGATCGAAAGTCAAAACGCTTTTGCTACAACGCTGCGCTTTGCGCAAGTTTCACGTGATAGATGGTCAAAACATGCGTGATCAGATAACAATTGATAAAAGGTCCAAACACACGTGATCAGATTGTGTTCTATGCATTCTACTCATTCTTGGAGGGTAATCTATTCCAAAGAAACTCACAGTGAACTACATACATTAAGAAGTCGTTCTTGGAACTCTGACCAGGAAACATTTAGAATCTGATTGGACAGGTAACCCTCAAGGTTGTGAACAAAATGTTGCATCTCGTGTCTAAAGAGACAATGAACAGAATGGAAAGAACTCAAACAGTCCATATTGTTTGGCAATATTAAAGAAATTTCTAAAAGTATCACATAATATCTTGGATAATTCATTTTTTCTAGATACTTTTTACTCTGGCCGCTTCACTCTCGATCGTAAATGATCTGTTCACTTGATTTATCCCAGGGCACAACAAAATTCTCGATACGAAAATTTGTTTGATCGGGATCAAGTAATGGTCCTCTTTACATCTGGACCCCTGTACCCCAACCCACATTTGTGGGGAGGAGATGGGGGCGGGAGCACAGGAGAATAGGGGTGAGTGTGCGGTTGTTGTACAGGAAGCGGGAGAGAAAAGAGGGTGGGAGGTGGAAGTTCTAAAAAGGCGGGAAGACGGAGAAATTACGCAATGCCTAATATTTCGCAGTCGAAAAAGGGCTAAAGAGGGGAAGCGAGGAAAAAAGGGGTGGAAGCCGGGAATGCATGGCATGGGAGGCAGGAGTTTTTTACCCCTGTTCCCCCCCTTTACGCTTCCCCCGCCCCGGACTATGGATAGCATAAGTAATTTTGAGTCTGTGCATGTGTGCTTTGGGGGACGAATTCTAACCCAGTTTCTTGCGCACCCTTGTAACAGAGAGGTGAAATCGCTTAGTCACATTGTCATGGTAGCAAAATTTCTGAATCTCGACAATTCGTGGTCCTGCAAACATGGCAGAAAAAGAAAACGAAAAAATTGACATGAATGACCCCGTGCAAGATTGCACTCAGGAACAAAGCGATAGCCTTTACTTCCATCGCTCAACAATGTAAATGGCCGTCTCTGTCAAGAAAGATTGTTGTGATCCAGAAATCATGCTACCATGGCAACTTGACGCCACACTTCTCGCCTCTATAACTGACCAATAGGGAAAGCGTTAAGCGTCCCCAAAACAGTCCCATAATGCAATTCCATACAACAAAGACCCAGTCTCTCGCGAACCCTCGAGGAGGCCAATAAACAACAACCAAAACAAGTACCTGTACAGCTGAAGCTGGCGAATTTGAGGCGACATCGCCGCGTTTCTAGAATAAGCTGAAACGACAAGCATGGATTATGATCACTACAGTATTAGCTTTAAAACGGCATTGGGTGAGACAGGAACATATTGCTTTTATACGACGACTTTCTTGTAGGACACCTTAGTGTATTTTGTTTGTAAAAGCAAGCGCGCGCTCAAATTGCCTAGTTAACTATTTGCATCTCCATTAGCTTCCAGGCCGTTTGACACTCCTAGGAACTAAAGCAGCCTCGTTCTCAGGGCCCTTTCCCACTCGTCATCCGGAGCGAGAGAGGGGACCGGGGGACAAGTAGGAAAGGAACCTTGGAGCTAAAGAGGCCCAAATTAAACTTGGCCGACCCGGAAACGAGAGAAGGTATCACGCATGCGGGAAGGTTCGGAAAATATGCAATATGGTGCTGCCTTGAGAGTGACATAAAATCACGAAGAAATAAAATAAAGAAGTAAAGAGTAATCTAACTCTTACCGATATGCTTCAAGTGAAACCATACATCCCGTAATACCCAGGAAAGCCGTTTGAGCCGCAACATAAACGAGAAGATCTGTACAGAAGGAAATACAAATTGCTTGCGGTAGACTTAAATAAACTACTAAATGGAAGGTGCCTTGTAGTGCCACAAGAATCACCCATCTCAGCTTTACGTTAGTATGAAAGTACACTCACAGACAGAGAAAACATTTCTAGCCATTGTAAGAATCGAACCTACGGTAAAAGGATCCCTGTTGCTCTGCCGATTGATCTACAGAGCCAGAAGGGAAGAGGCACTAGGGACACACACGCAAACGTTCTAAAGCCTTACGAACGTCTGATGTGAGTGGGAGGCCGTAGGTATGAAAGATTTTACGTTGCGGAAATGCAGAAGGGCGGCGCACTATATTAAAACCAAAAAATTAACAATACATGTTAGCTCTGAGAAATGGACTCACTATCACCACGATAGACTCACTTTGTTGTACTTGACAACGGACTTTTCAGTGATGACGATGTTTACAGGCCACTCCACTCTGTAACGCAGTTCAAGAAAATCCAGCGTGCCCATTTCTGAAACGAACATATAATTCAGTGTAAACCAAGAGGTGTGTACTTGTTTGGACTTCTGATTTCATGTGCCCTTTATAGCCGTTTGTCAAGTGATGAAAAAGAAACACTCCAGGGCAAGACAAACAGAGCTTACATTTTTTCAAATTTTGTGGTAATTTTTATTTGTTTGACTGTCTCAGTGCATTTTTTGCTCTCCAGTATGGTATTTTTGTAGCACGTGAATGACCAACTACAAGGGGACAATAGCCATCGCCTGCTGTGATGGGAAAAAAAGTAAAACTTGCACGATTTGCTTTATTTACAATGAGCCTTCTCCTCTACCTTTCGGATGTTTACTATAAAGTTAGTTAGCGTTTACATATACATTTTAGTTTTTTTAATTCAATCGAAGACAGGTTATTATAGGCTTACCATTGGGTTTGAAAATATCAGGTAACGATTTAAGAGCAAAGGCCAGGTTTTGCGCATGCTCTGTTGTGTCGGAGTACACAGACAATTGAAGAGCCTTTCCAACAATGCCATTTAACACTGTAGCAGAACACATCTCCCGTGGGGTCACCCCTGAGGCAAGCTTGGAGAGATGGAAAACATAATAAAATATACGTTAATTATTAAGGGTATTGAGTGATCAGTATCGAATTTCTCCTTGTGATATCAGATTTTGTTGAGAATTGAGGACATGATCGCACAAGACAAATTTAATTGATACTTCAGGAATTTCTACCCACTACTTCTTTAGGAAACATACAAGGACAACAAACGAGAATGACAACATTAATCAAAGGGCTTAAAGGGTTAAGATCATGCAACTAAAATGCTCGGGATAGTTTTACAGCCGAGATGACTCTAACACTTTCCGTTTGCATCTTAACGTGTCAGCAACAGAGCTAATAAAAAAGCGTTTTGCCTTCTACAAAAACATGTATGTCCAGCAAAAAATTTAAACATGTAGGGCACCCAACGTCTAGATACGCCAGAAGGTGAAGAGAACTGCAGAAGTCATCACATACCTTTTCAAACAGTTGGTTCGAAAGTGAGAGGGAAAACTCGCCATCTTCCATGAACAGTAATTTCTTGAACAAGGTAAAGTGTTTATTGATCTGAAGATCGTCCATAAAGTAAGCAACAATGGCGGAGTTCACTAAAGATATCCTACAAAAGAACAAAACAAGGAAGAAAAGAAAAAAATGTGTTGGCGCATACCAAACGTCACAGAGAAAAAAGTAAATAGAGCAAAAGCAACACAAAAACCATTTGGGTCTTAAAAACCACCGGGATGAACATCAAAGGTAAGGAAAGACGCACAGGGCCGTCATTAACAGAGAGAACAAGGAACACCATCTAAGTTGTGGTTGGGACGAAAATGGTACTGTACTAAAGCAACAGCCAAACAACTTACTGGGCGAGAAGAGGAGCCATGACAGATCTTTGAAGCAAAACCGGAAGAGACATCAGTTGTGCTGCGTCTGTATCCTCATCATCAGAGCCTGTTACATATATGATGAAAACATGAACAATCAAAACAACTAGTAAATAAATAAAATTGAGACTGACACGCACAGTGGCCGTACGGTAACTCCCCTAAAGAGACGGCCAAGCATCTTATAATTATAGTTAGGTGTAGAGGTGTATAATCTATATTTTTTTTACCTTGTGCAACTGGAAAGGACCCCAAGGCTCCCTGAAGAAGGTTTGACGAGGGATTATCATCTGAGAAAAAAAGTAAAAACAAGAACGACAACATTAGGCGAATGGATTAAGTGAGCCTTACGGCCAGTATCCATCTAATCGTGTAGCATGCACTGATAAGTGATATCATTCTTCATTTCACGCCCTCGCGCATGCTCTGCGCTTCTACCGCTTGGATTGAAAGGAAACGTAAACGACTGCTTCGCAGTCTCATATTCGTCGAGGAAATTTGTCCTTTGTGTCTATGCATGTGAAGACGACGAAATTCGAAAGAAAAAGTTCTCTCGAGTCACAAACGTTCTCTACAGCTGAGAAACAAACAGATTAAGGTGACGAGGTCTGTTTGGTCGACTTGCGTCCTTTATACGCTACAATATAGAAATTTTTCTTAAAATCGCTTAATCAACCAATCAGATTGCTGATTTTCTTTTTATTTTCTTGTCTTATCGCCCGGCCAAGGGCAAACCTACCAACCTACCCAAGATATCAAAGTTGTCTTGCAGTGGCTCCACCTGCGATGCTAACCACACGTCCTCAAACTCTAACTGTTTAGTCTGTGGTTCTTCTTCTGTCTTTCCTAAATAGGCAAACACAACAGAGCAGGGCTCCAATTTAGGTGTTGCAGGCGGATAGACACTGGACAATGAGAGGGAGGGGGGAAGGGAGGGAGGGAGATACACAGTGGACACTGAGGGAGGAGGGACAACAGTCAGCTATTTGTATCTCCCTATAGTTCTTTCAAGTCACACATAATCAGTGAGTGTGATGTTAGACTGGCTCTACGGTTTTCTACGTGAAGCTTTAACTAGCTGTAAATACCCGTAAAACGGAGCACTAATGGAGAGGAGAGGGTAAAATGAGCGAGTTACAAACGTATAATAAGGACCTTTACCTTCTAGTCACTAATCTTTCCTTTTGGCCTATTAGTACTCTCCCTCTAAAAGGGTGACAGTCTTTATATTCAATACTAATCTTTACCTTCTTTATCTTTCACGTAGTACATGATCTTCGTGATCTTCACCTCCGGCTCATGACCTCGAGTGGAAATCTTTCTTGATTCTTCTAGCGCTCCCTCCACGCTTGGGTACATAATGTCTTGAATAACACTTGAGGGTGGACCCCCACGAGTATGATTTGCACTAGGTACTTGCCCGGACTCCTCCACTTTTGGGTACAAAATGTCCTGAGCGACGCTCTTGGGAGGGGTGCCACGCGTGTGTGAGACACTGGAAGACGCTTGTCCATCAATCCGAGGGTAAATAATATCTTGAGCTATGCTACGGGGAGGAGTTCCACGGGTGCTTTGTAGGCTCTCCCCTAAAATGTTTATATCTCCAAGAAGCTTCTGAACTGAAGCATCTGAGGGGTGCTGCCACGTTGACCTGGAACTATGTCGCATAACCTGAGCTGCAGTAGCTTGAGACAGAGAAACTTGAGAATCGGAAGGGTGACCATGTGGGGAAAGACGGGGAGTTTGGGGGGTGGGTGTGCCTTCATCGCGAGGATACAAGAGATTGCTGATTGACGAGTCACTAGGGTGCCCGTGTTCCGCAACAGGGGCTTCAGTGCCGGCTCCCTCCACGTTACCGCTACTGTATAGGAGATACTGCGCGGAGGAGTCCGAAGGGTGCCCTTGTGCGCTCGGTGACCTATCTTCGGATGGCCCAGGAGTTACATTGCCTCCATATAAAATGTCTTGAGCCGACGAGTCCGACGGATGGCTCGTAACCAGACTACTACCATCCAAACGTAAAGGCTGGGTTACAAAGTCCGTGGCCTGAGCATCCGGGCCTGGTGTTGTCACTGACTGGTTGCTGGGATACAAAATGCTTTGTAATGAAGAATCCGATGCATGGGGTGTGCTTGTTTTTAAAGTATCTCTACTATGGCCAGATGTCAGTGACTCCTCGCCACTCTTCGTCTTATCGCTATACATCGCGAACTGTATTGAAGAATCTGAGGGGTGTGACGTGGGGAGAGGAAAGCCGATCTTAATCTCTCCAGGGGTCTCCCATGTTTTTCTCCCACTGGCTTCTTCCTTGAGCTTTCCCAGCTCGGTAGCACTCCCTGCCGGGCTATCCCACGTCCTTCTACCTCTGCTGTCAATGGTGCCAGCCTCAGAACTTAATCCGCCAGCATGTCGATATGAACCTTCGTCAATTACACTTTCAGATGAAATTTCCGTCCTGCCTTCTCTTGGCTCATTGATGTTATCAGCCTTAACGGTAGAATCTGACAAATCAGCAGTATTCTTTTGCTGCTCAGCTCTCAGTAAAGCGTCTGTCCTTACACCACTAGCGATAAGCGATACCAAACTTGGGCTGGGAACCGAAACCGAAGTAGATACATTTTCTGAAGTCGAATTTGCTCTTTTTTCTTCACTGGAAACCACCACAGGCCTTTCACCATTGTCTCTTCCAGATTGCGCAGAAGTCACATCTTTTGCTTCAACAGCGGGCTGGGCAACAGGTCTTTGCGTCATTTGATCCCTTAGGCTATCTAACCGCGCCTGCTCCTGGGCCAGGAACTGGGCTCTGGTAGAGTCCAGTTCTCTACGGCGAATGAGCCACTGGGCACGGAATTCCCTGTACTCCATCTCACGAGTAAGTTCTTCATAGTACTTGATGAGTTCTTCCCTGGAGAAAGAATTTCAACGGAGATAATAAATGTTCAATTCTTCTTAGTTCTATTAAGCAACTCACGCTATTCAAGACGTCAATTCAGAAAATATGAATAGTGGGAAAAATTAGCTGTAAACCATTTTGATTACAATAATCGCCTGTAAAACAGTCCTTAATCTGCCATCTACAAACATTTAAAAACAACAGCAACAAAAACACTTGACGTATTAGCGAATCAGTGACCAAAGAAGTTATGCGTCAACATGATAAAACATAACTGGGTCAATTGGTCAATTAGTAAATAATACGCAAGCGCACAACGGAAAATAACATGTCAATCAATTCACTTAAGGGTTATAGGCGCGAATTTGGTACCTCGCGTGGGAAATGTTAGAAGGTTACCTTGGGGTGGTCGGAACGTCGCTTAAGGACCCCTGTTAAATTAGTAGAGTATTTCAGGAGCATAGGAATAAACCAAGAAAGAAACAAACATAATGAAGAAATCAAACATAGCAATTTCTGATGAATCCTAGATTACTCTCTTACACAGAATATATAAATTTCTAGCTCATACCTGGCCTTGTTTTTCATCTCGTCCTCAATTGTGGCTGTTGTGACTTCTCTCTTCTGTGCTTCTTCTAAATACTTAGCATCTGCTTCTTGTTCTTGTTTTCTTTCCAAAGCTTTGTTCTGTAAGGTGAAAGCAAAGTCAATACGCTTGCTCTAGATTAATGACCATGGCTAAACAATCCAAATTTTTATGAAATGGGACAGTTTCAAAAGTGAACGCTACGTAATATAATGGACCACACACAAGAACGATGACGATGACGATTATTATTATTATGTAAAATCTAGCACAGGGATTTTCCCTGGGGAGGAATATCCAGTCAAGTCTCATCCCGAGACCTCAGACTTCCAGCACCTTTCTGAGGATATGTGCCGATCCGAGGAGTGCCGACTTTTGCATCGTTCTTGTTCGGTTTTTAATTCCTAGTTGCTCCAAGTGGCCTATTATTATTATTATTATTATTATTATTATTATTATTATTATTATTATTATTATTATTATTATTATTTATTATTATTATTATTATTATTATCATCATCATCACATTTATCATTATCGTTATAATTATCATTATCATCATTATTACTATAGATAAGTTCGTAAATCTGACCTTCAAAGCGTCTTCCATCTGTTCCTTTAACATTTTTAAGTCCTCCCGCTTTTTCAGTTCCACTGCTTCCTTGGCTTTCTGTACAAGATCTGTTGTATGAGATAACTTGAGTTACAAAAAAAAATCGTCATTCAATTGAAAAGTTAAATCAGCTCTTAGTCTTCCACTGACCTGTTATTTCTGACAACGCTTTTTCAGTTCTTTCACGCTCTTCGAGGATTACCCGCTGTTTTTCGTCCTGTATAGCTCTTCTCTGTTGAGATACACAAACAGTTGAGCGTCAGACAACAGCATTAGAGTCAGTAACGTCAGAGAGAGAAATTGTGTACAGTTAATCCTCTGTTAAGACCCCGGGGGCTTAGTCATTTCAAACACCTTTGAGGGGGGAGGGGGGTTATTTGACAGGGCGGGCTTATTCAATTTAGCGAAAAAGATAGTATCAGTTCTCCATAAAGAACCAGGATGGAAAGTGGAAAGCTAAAGTACAAGAAGATAGAGGTCACGCAGCAGAGGATAAAAAAACTTGTGAAATACTCTATGCATAAACCTACGGATAGAAACTATCTAAGGCGCATACCTAATCATCATGAATTGCTACTCCCCAAATCCTGCTCCCCAATCCCCCTCCTTCTCCTTTTCCGCCACTTCCGGGTCACATCGTAAAATTCCGAAAATAAGCCCTGGGGCTTATATTTTTCAAAGGCCCTTTTTGAGGGGCTTATTTTTGGAGGGGCTTTATTCGAAGGGGCTTATGTACGGAGGGAAATCTGCGTTTCAAAATCGATTGGGCTAGTCTTATTCTTGGAAGGAAATTTACCGTTTTTCTTTGTTTTACACAGTATTTGAGAGCTATTTCCAAGTACAAGCCCCCGAAGGCGGCTTATATTTGGAGGGGCGATTTAACGGAGGGTTTTTTGGGTTACGAGTTTGGGGGGCTTATATTTGGAGGGGCTTATTTTCGGAATTTTACGGTACCTCTTTTACATACACTTTTTCGCTGGGCGAACATGACTTTACTTGAGCACCGAAGTAATTACGCAAACGTCCGCAAACGCACAAAAAAAGGACCAAAGTTCACTGAAGTAGTCAAAAAGAAAACAATACCTCTTTTTCTCGTTGTTCTTGTAGCTGGTTGTACATTGTTTGTACCGCTTGCATGTACTTCTTACATTCTCCTTCAAGTTTATTCAGCCGAGCCATGGAAAATGTCACTTCCATTCTAGGAAGGGGAATCCCAGGATCGCACAAAAAATGCTGAGGAACAAAACAAAACAAAAAACATATGCTCCTCTTAAATACGACCGTCATTACCACACAAGCATACCTAAGACTAAACCACATTCCCTTCCGGCTTATGGAAGAAAACTTTGCCTGTTCCAGGCTCCGAGATGGTCGGGTCTGCGAAAATGAGAAAGCGCGAACACGAAAATAAAACGGGAGAAAACTGGGGAGAGGTAGATTGGTTTAAAAAGGACGTCGCTAGATTGTTTTAGCGAATCACGTATGGTAGCTTAGAGGCAGAACAAAAAACTAACAAGTACAAAAATATTTTCGACAATCAGCTGAAAGACACATTACGATAACAAAAAGGAATTGTACCTCAGGACAGCAAAGCTTAAGTAAGTTGATCGTTTTTCCACAAACAAATATATCCTCTGCAAGTTCTCCCAAAAATAACGGCACGCAATCCAGTTTGTCGCGTCCGACCATTACATAGCCATGCGTCCAGAAGTGCTTATCTGAGAAATTAAGGGAGCAAGTCTCGTTTCAATACAATACGAAACAAACGTGTCTTATAGCGAATGAGCCTTATCGACATGACTGAAACGTTAGTGTCTGCGGCTAAAATCCTCAAGTCCCAAAAAAAGGTTAACAGACAAAAAGCAGTTAAATCTGTTAGAACTTTTTTATAATTACCTCTGTAAGCCAAATATTGCTCGTCCATTTCGATCATAAACTCGCCAAACATATCGTTGCAAATGCCCTTGAAAACCCATGTTTGAACAAACCTACGTAAGATGAAGAACGTTGCTAACATTAAAAAACACACTCACGCACACACAAAAAAATGTTTACAGAGTTAATGCATGATGATGCTTTTTGACACTGGTCTAATTCAAAGCGCCTTGGGAAAGAATGTTCCCATAATTACGAGCAACGTAAGCAAGGTAGTTCTAAGTTTTTTCGCCCGTTTATAGAACTCCGGTGATTACTGACCACCAGGCCCCTGTTGTCCGAAAGGAGGATCATCAATCCGTTGGATAGCGCAATTGGTTTTCCTAAAACTTATCCGCTGGATAGAGATTTATCCGGTGGATAGCGCTATCCAGCTTTTGAACAACTGGGGCCAGGAGTACCCCGGCTCAAAATATCCTTGTATAAATCCTCGGAAAACCTGGCAGCGGACCAGTCTTTCGGGCGCAACCTGACGAAAGGCGAATCAGAGCTTATCGAGCTGCAGCAGAGCTGCAGCTGAAAACAAGTACACAGCAAGAAAATCCAGAATGGTCAGCTAAGATTTTTTGGGAGCTTAAGCGACGACGATGCGGACGACGGTGGTGAAAACGTCTGTTAAAAAAAATGAGTTGAAGCTGTTGAAAAATTCATCGCTTTTATTCCATGTGGTTCAATTTGTCTGTTGTTGGTGAGTTTTTTCTGCAGTTGAATTCTAGAGGCTATATTTAAGTTTATGAAAAGAATAGAAAATCGTTGTCTTGAGTTCACCTCCTCAACAAAGCGTGAAATTAGGAATGTCTTACGTCGGGGTCGTGCAACAACGACAAAGAAATGTAAAACAAGCGATGCACGTGCAGAGTTGTTGTTTTGCAACCTGTATGTGTCGTTGTCTCTGCTTAAGCTCCCAGTTGAACATGTTGAAAGCTGTGGTCTTGCGGTCTTCATCGAGTTTGACGGGCAAACATATATCTCAAACGTCGAGCGTTTATCTACTTTTTTTTCTGTGTAGGTTTGCTACTTACATAATGTATGGCATCAGGCTATGTTTGAGGAGAGACAACAAGATCGGATAAAAATTGGAGCTTGAATGTTCCAGACACAGCTGATAAAGGTAGGTCAACAACTTCACGCCCTTAAAAATAAACTGCCTTTTAATCAAATCAATATCTTTAACAGGAAAATTAAATACAAATTGACAACACTACTTATGCTGTTTTCCATAGATGTGACCGCCATTGTTGTAGTCAACCAGGGCCATGCGAAGGTCTAGCTGTTTGCAGGGAGTGTAAAGGAAGTACTTTTTTTGACTATCTCAGTTATTTTAGTTATTCTATTAATTTAGTACGTAGTTTTACCTTTTAAGTCTGTATATGAAATTCTACGGTTATGACGAAATCCCATGGTGTTACCGTTCAAACGAAACCTCTTCAACAGTACTTTCGCATGGTACTATTTATTTAGTACGTAGTTCTAACTTTTGAGTCTCTGGATAAAATCCTATGATGTTACTATTCAAACGAAACCTCTTCAGCAGTACTTTCAAATGGTGCTATTTATTTAGTACGTGGTTCTAACTTTTGAGTCTGTGGACGAAACCCTATGGTGTTACCGTTGAAATGAAACCTCTTCAGCAGTACTTTCACATTGTACCTACTATTTATTTAGTACGTAGTTCTAACTTTTGAGTCTCTGGATGAAAAACCCCTTATGAGTTTCTGATGAAATCCTATGGTGTTACCATTCAAGTGAATCCTCTTTAATAGTAGTACTTTCACATGGTTCATGTTCGATTTATTTACAAGTATTTTATGAAAGGCGATTAGTTTTCAAATTAAAATTCTGCTTCAGGTAATTACTTACAGTGGGAAACCTGAGTTTAGGATCATCAGGAGCCTTTTTGAAAGCCTGTGAACACATGCATACATTTGCCAGAAACCTGTAAAAATAGTTCAAATTATTAACAAAGATTTCAAAACATCTCATATTTATGGTAATTTAGAAAAACTAACCTTAACTGCTTTGCAAGATTATCAAAGGCAAATGTTAACAAAAGCGGGCTTTGCACCGAAGAAACTGTGGATAATAAAAGAGAAATGAAATTAAAATGAGGAAAGTACATTATGTGTAAAAACTTCAAAGTTCCACAGGAGAGTTTGATGGAACTAATATTTCTTGGGCATGCTGCGGTACAAAAGGACCAAGGTTTTGGGAATTTACATGTTGTTCTCAATGAGTCAAAGAAGACATTCAAATTTACCATTCACAGATAGTACAGTGGCCCTGTAACATTGCAAATAGTTTCGAAGTGCTCCTAAGAAGGCCTGTAATACAAGCCCGGCAGTCTGTCCTCTCTGATGAGTTGCAAACTTGTTGAGCTGAATGTAATCTGTTCCCATCACTGCCAAGCGAGTTAAGATGCTACGAATCATCTCTGGTGATGTGCCTGATAAGCGAACCTGTTCGTTGACATTGAAACACTGGGCAGCCTGCCAGTCAAAAGAAAATCGTTACATTTTTACGTGTTTTAGGCATTCTTACTCATAAGTAAAAGTATAGAGTTGGAAATCCGTCTCCCCTTAAAATGATCACAAAATTTAAGGGTTTATTTAATGAGACCCACATATGTTATAACCTTAACCCTGACCACATATACTGAAAGCTCAGTTTTAGTCCTTGCTTTAGCCAAAAGAAAAACCCTTTTGTTGGCTGATATATGAAAGCGATTTACATACTGTAAGCAGAATCCTCACATTATTTGAGAGAATTTGGAGCTGCTAAAATAGAAGATCTTATTTGGACTGTTTTGCTTTATACAGACTTTTTGGCAAATTATGATTTACATGCAAAGTCCTCAATACCCTATTACAAGAACTTGCTGGTATTACCAAAAAAGCAAAACTAAGAAGAATGTATATAGAACATTTTCACTCACGTGGCCAACATCCATGCAAATTTACTCAAACAAAAGGAAGGGTTACGTTTACATTTAAGAAAAGAAGTCAACTCCCAGAGGACTACTTTGGAACACCAACATGGCTGCTGTTTCATTGTTTTGGAACATCAATATGGACACTGTAATGTCATGTGAAAATGATCTATATACAGTAGAACCCCGGTAACTCAAACTCTGAAGGGAAATGAAAAACAGTTTGAGTTAGCAGGGTATTCGAGTTATCAGGGTAAATTTCAGTGAAATTTTGATTAAGGGAAAGGAAATTTAGTTCAAGTTAGCAGGGAATTCGAGTTATCTGAGTTTGAGCCATCGAGGTTTATGTAGGATGGATAGCCTCGTTGTAATTCATTTGACGCACTGCCTGAGTGGATACCAATACTAACAATACCTTGTCCAGATGAAATGTTCTAGA
Organism: Porites rus; assembly: GCA_964035705.1. NCBI lineage: Eukaryota > Metazoa > Cnidaria > Anthozoa > Scleractinia > Poritidae > Porites > Porites rus. The sequence goes on along the minus strand of OZ038004.1, from coordinate 2,664,244 downwards.
AGGAACACCAATCAAAACATTAACTGAATCCTTGATCAGAACACTTATAGAGACCATGTTATGGCTTGAAATTGGAGGCTTAACTATGTATGATACTTGGCGGATCACAGTGTCATACAGAGCATCAAATACAGCTGGCCCTGCCTCTGTGAGGAAGGGTTTCTCATCTAGCAGTTCTCGCCTAAAAATTAAGATTAAGAAAGAAAAAAGGGCACTGATTAGTAGGCTAACCTTTTTTCACAGGTTTTAGAACCATCCAAACATGAAAAGGGTTGTTGGAAAACTACCTAGCGGCATTTTACCAAATGCTCATGTTTTTCTCCTTTTTTTCTCCTCAAGAAACTGTGTCTGAAATTGTAGTCAGCATTTGTACTTATTGGTAAGTCACTGTTCATGTTAAAACTTATATCAAAATTAATAAATTGACTCTATATTCAGCTAACACCATGTAAAACCGTGTTAAGTGGACACCAGTATTAACATTAAGTGGGTAAAATTTTACTTTTTCTTCATTGTTCGTTTTTGAGAAGGTAAAATCAGCTGAAAAGCACTTGGTTTGCAAATATTATATATGTGTAGTAGAAAATTCCTCACTTTACCTTCCTTCCATTTCCCAGGTGAAATATCTGTGAGGTGGCAGATTTAATGCGGCAGTCCAGATATCAGTCTTTTCTTGCAGAGCCATAGCTTGCTCTGATGATGTTGATGAGTTGGAGCTTGTCTCGAGTGATTCAAAGCCTTCATCGTCTGTAGTCTAACAAAATACCATGTGAGTTATGAGTAATGGCTTAGGACCTTTAATAAAAAGTGAGTAATAACTTAAACAACAAGTGAAATGAAAATTTAGCGTGAATGTTTAGCACAAGTTTGAAAGTTTATCCCATGGACAAATACCTCTCTCTGTTCTGTAGCCAGAAAATGCAGTGTGCTGTGGATGGAAAGAGATAGAAAATCAAACATGTTTAGGTATAATCTCTCCCTAAAAAAACTTTAGTAACAGGTTTCTCCGAAAGCTCCAGTGTCTAGTGAAAATAACCATCTAGTTATCGCCAAAGTAATGGCTATTCACAGATGATAATGTATCTCACCACTTTTGTTGGTAAAAACTACCTACAATATAGACTCGAAAACAAGCAAAATATGTGGGTAAATAAAGTTCTTTCCCTTAAATGCACTCTCTAGGACCCCCAAGTTAAAATTTTCCCAAGGAAGCCCCCAGACGGCCCCAACAGAAGGGGGCAAATGAATCCCTTCCAACTTACTTCCACACATGACTGAGCTGTGCGAAAGGCACTCTATGCCTTTCCATCCAATAAAATTCCATTACTTTTTTTTTGTTGTTTTCCCTCTATTTTAAGTTATCTGGAAAACCATGATAAGACTAGGGCACTTAAAAAGTTTCAAAGTGAATAAAAAACACACTGTTTGAAGGGTCCATTGCGAGCCTGTCACACAGGCTCATGCATTTCCTCGACCATGGCTGGAAATTAACGCTATGATTAATACTGCTTCAGGGTTGTCATTAAGAGCTGGGGGCCGGGGATTTTCCCCGGCTACTAAGAGAGTGGCTCCCGGCTACTTTTGTTGGAAAATAGAAGAAAAATAGAACCAAAAGAAATCCCTAGCCGTTTGACTCCCCGCCTACTTGTTGTGTTTACCCAGCAAATTGAAATCTTAGTGACAACCTTGCTGCTTAGAGCTTACTTAGAGGTGCTTGGAAGCTGTGGCAGCTCTAGTGTCACTTGGATATTATCAGTACGGCTATGGACCAATGCACTGAACAGGGCAGACCGGCCATCCTTCCCATGAACATCTTCACTAAAATCCTGGAAAATAAAATATGCACATTTTCACACAAATGCCGAAAAACAAAAATAAAGGGGGGAACTACAGTGATGCAAAACCAACCTATTCCTCAGCAAATCTTGTTACTTGAACTATATCAAAGTAGTTAATAAAATACATACCTGCCGGGTAAAGAATCTTGCTTTTCCGCTGAAACTTCCCGGTAATTCTTCAAAAATCTGGAAAAGGTAACAACATTAAAACGAGTGCCTGGAATAAAGCTGAAAGGGTTCGTGAAAAAGTGAAGGTTCTTCTTCCAAATTGACTTGAATAAACTTGTAAACCAGAGGGAAAAGTTTAAATTAGGTCAGCAGCCACTCAAGGCATTATCAAACACACCCTTTCCCTATGTACAGCTGTACATACATGTACTCCTAACATTTTTTTTTCTTGTCAAGGTTGGTACATGTCATGTATAATTTTCTATGCAAGTTAAAACTGTAGCCATGTGTCTGGTATAACAGACCAATTCCAATATACTAAAATTCATACTTGGCTGCAAGGCCTGGGAGAATAAAACAAAAGAAATCATCTTGAGGCTCAGCAATGCATAATACATTTCTTTTGTTTTATTCCCCCTAGCCTCAGAGCCAAGTATGAATTTTAATATATTGAAAATGGTCTATTATTATTACCTGTTGAGTTTGACAAAGTCTTTTTGAAGGGTCATTTCCTGGAACTGAAAGAACTGGAGGACATTCAAACAGCTCTCTGTTATAAAGCAAACAATGTAGGAATTTAATAAATAGAAGAGTTTCTTGTTTAATAAAATATACATATATGGCCCCACCTCTCTTTAGGCTAATTTTGGCCACAGTCAGTCACTGATGATTGAAAAACAAGTTACATCTACTCTCTAGTAAATCAAACCTTGAATAGTGGACATAGTGATCAAATTCAAGTGCCCGTTGTCTCAAAAGATGGCTGTCTGTAATCAGCAGAGGTCCTTCTGGCAGAGAGGTTTTGTGAATCTACAGGGTGTTAGAAGAACAAGAAATATACACTTTGACATAAGATGGGAAATTTACTGTGCATTTCACAAACAGGCGAACTCTAAAGTTCAAAAGCCACCTTCACAATCATGTTTTTTCGCTGCCGTCAATCATAATAAACACACAAAACGGATCGAGACCCACCAATCACAGATCACAAACCATGACCTTTTGAACCCAATTAAGTAAAGTTCTGTTTCTTAAGAGGTCCACTAGGATGATTGATGGCAGCAAACAATGCAAACGTCAGTTGGCTTTTAGACTTCAGAGTTTGCATGTACTTGAAAAGGGCAGCAACAAGAACACTGAAAAAGGTATGAATTAAGAAGAAAACTTAAAATCTGGGGACTCTCACCCACCTCCAATAGCCATGATTAACTGCTTCCTCCCCCCTTCCAAAAAAAAAAAAACTCAACAGTCCCCAGTTAGTATTCTCCACTTATTATAACATGGGGGTTGCGTGGGACATGATACGAAATTCTACATTACGTGAAGGTCATACAAATTTACATTTATAATACCATAATGCCAACATATCTTTGTCTGTGATTCAATAAATGCAAAAATGACCCAGAATCTGTACTACACTGTATGAACCTACAAAAAATTCATACTTTTGGAATTTCAAAAGTGGGGTTACAATTGTTTCACAGTGACACCAAAGCACAGAAAAGCTTAAAAGTTAATTGTATCCAATTAGTGATTTGGTGACCCATATGGGAGTCTAGGAGATTGGTGCCACATCTGGGAGAGTTGGCATGTATATATCTGTCTAAAAAATGCTCTTCTTTCCAGTGGTAACAAAACCTTTTCAGATACCACTCCAGCGTGCAAAGAAAGTAGTGTCCGATAGCCCGGGGCTAATGGATTTTGCTATCGGGCTAGTGAAATCTGTTTTTAACTTGCCCGACGGGCAAGTGATGCTCTTTGAGGAATTCGAATTACAGAAGAAGTGTGAAATCAATTCTGCTCGACTGAAAGCTTTTGGGGCTAGTTGAAATGACGTCTGGGCTAGTAGATGCTAGCTTCAGCTTGCCGGAATGGCAAGCTGTAAAAATGATTTTCTATGCACCCTGCACTCCATGATAGCCCCTCCAAATTTAAGCCCCCCAAACAGGTAACGCAAAAAACCCTCCGTTAAATTGCCCGTCCAAATATAAGCCTCCCGAGGGCTTGTACTTGGAATATTTCCCTCAAATAAAAAGTAAAACAAAGCAAAAACGGTAAATTTACCTTCAACTGTAAGGCTAGCCCAATCGATTTTGAGACACAAATTTTCCTCCATAGATAAGCCCCTCCAAATATAAGCCCCTCCAAAAATAAGCCCCTCAAAAAGGGCCTTTGAAAAATATAAGCCCCGGGGCTTATTTTCAGAATTTACGGTATAATATTGATCACCTGCGTGGATTCTTTGACCCACAAGCCATTGTGATGACCAAGCACCCCTGGTGATTCACTGGTTCCCGATCCAGACAATGCAACTAGAAATCTCAGTATGGCTTCCTTCTCCACTACAGCACTCTTATTGGTGTTGCTGAAATCAAGGCTACTACTACAGGGTTCTAGGATAAGAAAAGAAGAATTCTTACAACTTACACTGACATACATGGACGAATTTTCACAAATTTACATTTGGATTCAAATTTTTAAACAAACAGAAAAGAATTATGACATCACAAAAATTCAAATTCGTAAAATTATGGGATATTTAGATAGAAAAAGATGAAAAAGCGCCCTTGCCAAAAGTCAGCTTGTTAGTGAAAATTGGCAGGGAGATATAAGCACCTTTATACTCTTATGATTCCATGCAAATCCTTTTAAAATTGGCTGAGATCCTAACATTTACGAACCAGACCTATTTCAGAAGGATTTATGAGTGGAGTCATGACAACACAACAATGCTTGTATCTCCCTGCCAACTTGCACTAACAAGCTGATTTTTGACAAGGACCTGGGGGCTTTTTTATCCTTTGTTTTTTTGTGGATATGCCAACCTATCCCTTATTATGATTTCACAAATTTAGTTGTTGTGATGTCATCACCTCTCTTCTCTACTAGGGGTGTTGCATTGTATTAATTTTACAATTTGTTAAGCATAATAATTTTTTAGGTTAAACCAATGTTACTAGGGTTAGAACCTTAGCAAAAAATGTGCCCTTAGAGGTTGAACCTGAGAATCTACATGTACATCTTGTCACACGGATGATGATTAATGTCCCAAAGTGCCATCCGACTATCAACTGAAGACCCATTTTCAGTAGATAACCTTCCCAAGCTAGTTCACTGCTTTTTCTAATCAGTTTTACTTGCCTCAAAAGGTGAATGAAGCTGTATGAGGTGAACAAATTGAATATCATAATTCGCCCAAGGAATCCCAAGGAATGAAACAACGAGTTGAACAGACTGAATTCTGTCCAACGAGGCGAATGAAACAGTCAAGCAAATTGCCTAAAAGATCGAATGAACACAACAGGGTCCAGTTGTTTGAAGGCTGATTAGCGCTTAACCAGGGTTAAATTTAACCCAGGTTTCCTTTTCTTGTGCTCAAAAGCATTTTCTCTGATAATTTCCTCTGTTATTTTTAGTGCTTCCAATCATCAACTTGTAGACAAAAAGAATTAAAACTGAAATGCTTTTAAAGCTTTCAAATCTGAATTCAAATCTCGCACTAACCCTGGGTTATCTTAACCCAGCGTTGAGCAACTCGGCCCAGAAGTATGTATGTCATTCATTTCACTGTAAATAAGGCCATATTAGTTTTGATTAGTTATGATTTGCCCATGGGCAGGGAATTTAACGGAAAATTTTTGAAAAATGTCAAATCCCCACCCCATGCCCCGCCTGCCCCTCTCTACCGGCTTTACATTGGTACGTGCATAAAAATCGTACATTTCCCAGTTGATTTCAGTTGTTTCATTTTTGTTTATCCACGTTTACCTACCATCCAGATTCCTCCATTTGCAAACAAGATGTTCTAACTGATCTGCATCATCAAACCTCCGTGCTAATCTGAATTTGAATGCTGTTATAGACAGTTTATCAAAAACACCAAATGAACAATTTTCATCCTGGTTTAGTTTGTTTTGCGTTCGACGGAGCTCGCCAACCCAAGGGGCTCGTAGCTCCTCGAACAGTGTCTCGTACAAGCATAGTTTTAAGGCTTCTCGCCGTCGATCTGTGTAGCGTGGTCGCCGGTAAACATCCCAGCCTTTGTTCGCTTCATTGTTGAAAGACAATTCGCAGAGTTTGCTAAAGAGAAACGAAAATCCTCCGCCAGTTTCTTCGTCCATAATCCGACATGTTTTCCCCGCCGAATTTCAGACCAATATTATGCTTAGCAACCATTCCTTCTTGTCGCATTCTGGGAAACACTCGCGGGACTGATAACAACTCGCGCGGCCTTCATCCACGCGACAGGTTGAAAGAAGTAACTTTAACTGGAGAACTTTAATTTAGCCCGCGTGGCTGGCGGGATCGTTATACGCGGAGCAATTTCTTAGCGGCGGAGTCGCGATGGATTTCAATTTGGCAAGCTCCCAATCTTCACGCGGCTCCGGCGCCAAAATCGCCCGCTGATCCTGCCAGCTACGCGGGCTGCCTTTCAGGAGTTCGAGGACGAAGAGTACGAGATTTGACTTAAAGTTTTTTCGCGTATTGTCAAAATAAAGACACAACGGAATGCTTTATTGTACCTTGTTTCACCATAAATCTTATCTTTATTCAAGGAGTAAACCCTCTCCCGATCGCAAAATGTCTGAAACTGTTGTAGCTCCTGCTGAAACTTCTGACAATTGATAAATTGTTTCCGAGTGAAAGCCTCTGCCGAGGAGAGAGGCACGAGCCGATCGCGATTACTAATCGGCTGCTGGTTTCCGCCACTACGACAAATTCGCTTAAACCGTAGTAGAATGACAACGAATGTCACGTTTTTCCGCCAAAATGACGCTGTCTCACGCGCGCGCAATACTTAGTGTTGAGAAAACCATGTACTCGTAGTCGTCCTTGTCTTAGAATCTAAAGCTCTCTACTGTTACTCACAAAGGTATAGTATACACAACGGTTGCGCAACAAGTTAGGCAAATATTGCATTAAGATATATACATGCACTTTTTTTCACATGTATTCGGGTAACGTTTTGACAAAACAACATTTTTTGTGTGCAAAATGCTAAAGTCTGATGGTAAAAACTTTGAATGTAATCGTCTTAGGAGGCCCCCCAACAAGAGAGGTATAATCTGAGTGAAAACCGAACAATTTCGTCAATGACTAAGTTTGTCAAACTTCGCAGTGATTTTAGCACGTTACCGATGCTAAATGGCGGATATATTTTGAGAACTTTCAGTAATGGTGCTAATCAACAGCTTTCATCTATTTACCGCCAAATGAATCTAAGTAAAAACGCAAAGACACACAGTAAAAGAAAAGAAGTCAAATTCACCTCAACGTCTCTTTATTGAATTATTCTGCCACTCATAAGCTTCATAGCTTTAATTTTCAGATTGAACTGAAAATGAATTATAATTGCTTTAAAACGCAATTAATACAGACTTCACAAGCTACAAGCAAACAAAAGAGGTGAGAGGCAATGTATACTAATCAAGTAGTAACAAGTTTGAAGGTTTATTTGCCCACTCACTGGAAAATAAGACCCTTGCTTCAGTGAGGCGTTTCAAAGAGATTACATTACCGTGAATGGGGCCACACGATACTGACACGAGTTGAACGAAAGCGCGCGAGAATCAGAGATTTAACAGTGTGTGCTCGGTATTAAACTGAGTGCGCTTTAACGAGAGCGCGCAAGCATAAACGGGCACGAACGAAAGCTAAACAACAGCACCAAATATTCGATGAAACGAGATAGCAAACAATTCAAGTCGCCAAGGCGTGCCAAGGGCACGGCATGGTTACTTATACTTGGAGAAGGCCAAGTCTGAACAAAAGACCCAAAAATTTTTTGCGAAGGCCAGAGGCACAGCACTGGAATACAACTTTAAAAGCGCAATAAAAATTAGCCTGTTCCAGGCTCCGAGATAGTCGGGTCGGCTGAATTGAGAAAGCGCGAACATGACAAAAAAAACACCCCGCCAACTTTTCGCGTGCCTTTTACTTTCGCGTCTTCCCCACTATCTGAGAGCCTTGGACAAAAAATGAATCAATCCTTATAATTTATATAAGCGTGACCTTACAGAGTGGCACGCGTATGTTAACAGTGAAAACATCTACTCCTGAGATTTTTATTATGAAATTAATTTGCTTCATGGATCGAAGGTGAAAATAAGGCGGGGTTTCACAAATTTATTCAAAAGGCTTTGATTTCATCGTTTTTTCACAAGTCACTTGACATGTTACATGATGTTATTTCAACAATGGAGACAAAAGCCAACGCTCCCAAGTGATCAAACAATAGAGGTGAGAAGTAATTTACTAATCAAGTCACTAAAATGGTTATTGTTAAAATGGTTTATTTTGCCGCCCACGCACAATTCATCATCAAGCGTCATCAGGTATATAAAGAGGTCAATTTCAAACAATCATTTACTCCTTCTCTTTGACTTGTAAAGATCACTTGTTGTTGGAAGATTCACCTCAGTTACAGTCCGAAGTTTTACGAACAACCATGGCTTCAACAGCGAACTTGAAAAGACCAGCTCCAGAGAAAGAACGTAAGTTATAGAATCTCATTTTCTAAATTCGTACTTATACCTTCGGAATTCAATTTACAGTTACCAAGCCAGCTTATCAGTAGACACTTACGACTTACGCGTTTAATCGAAAAGGCGTGCGACACTTGTGCGTATCATAATATTATTGTTAAACTGCATATTCTCGTTAAGAGTTTTCAAAATTTTCTTGGTGAATAATCAGCTCGTAAAGCTTTATCTACACTTCACGTTCTGATAAAATTTTGCGCAACATAACGTAAGACCAAAGACGTTACAGATCATAACAGTCACCAGAAAACAATTTAACCACGATAAATCAATCTCCGCTAACCTTAAGCCCGTTGTTCACGCGGAAGAATCGTGTTGTAAATTCGACGTTTTGCAAGACATTTCGACTTACATTTATCTTCCGAGACTGGCTTGACGTTCAGCACTGCAAATGCTTTTACAAGGAACTAGTTATCACAACTTAAATGTGACTTCTCTTTTAATTTTCAGATGACGCTCAGCGCAAAAGACGCCGAAGAACTGCTTTTTCAAATGAGCAACTTAATCGTTTAGAGGAGTCTTTTGAAGAAGAAAGATTCCCAGGAATCCATATACGGGAAAAACTTGCGCGGGAGCTTAACATCGGCGAGGGCAGAATCCAGGTAAGGCCGTTGTGCAACGTCAAAAATCGTCACAGATAAGCCACGAGCGTTAAAAATTTTAAATGAAATCTTCGAATTTGACCGTAACTCAAATGGAGTCTCTTCAGCTGTACTTTCACACGTTAGTATTTATTCAGTATGTAGTTCGAACTCTTCAGTCTCTGGGTAAGATCCCACAGTGCGACCCGTTAAATGAAACCTCTTAACCAGTACTTTCCCAAGGTACTATTTGTTTAATACGTAGTTCTAACTTTTGAGGCTGTGGATGAAATCCTTTGGTGTGACCATTCATATGACGAACTATTCCGCTATGCTATCATTCGGCAGGAACTGGTATTATTTAGGAATTTAGCATTTTTTGATTGGTAACCTATCATTTCATTGTTTGAAGACGTTAGTTGCGTCTTAGATGATGCCTTTACTAAAGTTTTATTTTCACTTCCAGGTTTGGTTCCAAAACCGCCGTTCAAGATGGCGCAAGAGCTTAAAAAATACGCCAGCAAAAGACTTTAGAAATGACGTCAGCATCTCAACCATGTTCCAGCCGTCGCTTGCCAGTTTCCAGCTGCCCATGCATCCGACGCCCTTCAGTTCACGTGAGCCATTTTTCCCTCCATTTACCACCAGCCCGTCGTTCATACCGTTCTATGAAAACATGGCGCCGGTCGCTTCACAAGGTTCACAAACTGTCAGTGTAATGCTTGGTCCACGTGTATCAGCTTCGGTGATCCCGCCGTTCAGTTACAGTGCCTCGCCCTTGTGCAGCTACAAAGAACAGTTGCAGACCTCTTGCTCGAAGGATCGCTACTCGCCCGATGATTATTTAGCTGCAGTTACTTTGGCCAGTGGCTTTCAGCGCGAGAATTAGTCGACTGCAATCTCTAGCCTAAGAACCGCATCAATTTTTAATGCATCCATTTTTGTGCTTAATTTTAAGGACAGAATTTCAATGCAACTCTAAATAGCTCAAGAAGTTTCGTTGTTAACAATCCACCACCGCGATACGGAAGGGTGAAAATGTATGATGTTCAAAAGATGTTAAAAAGTTAAGATTTTTTAAGATGTTCATGTACACAATAAAAGACTGATAATATATTCTTAATTCACTTGTGAGTCCTGCTTTAAGAGTTTTAACCGAATCGATCATGTCGCCCCCTCATTTCATCTTTGTGTTATTTGATGCTAGCCGTTATTAGGTATTGCTGCTGGGAAGGGGGAGATCCTTAACAGTTTTTTCCATTATATCGAATCGAGATTGGGGTAGATTAGGCTTATTTGACTGATGCCGGTAGGGATTTAGGGCTTCAGGAACACTAGAACGAGATTGAGATTTTTTCGATTAGGGGCCGGGCATAAGGGTTGAAGTGATTTTATATGTGGGATTCGGCGAAAAATGAGACGACGTTCCTCGTCGCGAAACGTCCCCCAGCGCTGATGAGCGAAGAGAAACTTCTGCCGTTCGCAGGCTAAAAAATGCATGATTATGCGACACAATACTCGGTGAATCTTTGACACAAGCTGCCTTCATTTTTCTCCATTATTTTATTGAAAACGCTAATCAGAGACCGTAGTGCTTTTATTCCTTAACAGCATTTTGTCCAATTATTACAAAACTTCTCAGTAATAAACAATAGAGATTGATGTTTATCTGCTCAATAAGTTAATCGCAGCCCGGGGGGGGGGGGGGAGTACTCCCTATGATGACCTATACGGGGAGGCTCCGCCCGAAAGGGGAGGGATTTAATGAGCTCAAAAATGGTATAAAAGGTTAAGGAATTGAACCTCGGGCCGGAGCCTCCCTGTATAAACATTTGTTGAGTACTCCCCCCTCCCCCGCCCGGGGCATCGCAGGGGGCGGATAGTGGATCATCGTCAGTAAGCCTGGCCAATCATCATGTAACCTCTCACGCAGACGTTCTTTGGGGTTCGTCACGCATTCCTGCCCCAGGATTACGTGACGAACCCCTAAGAACGTCTGAGATCCCTATCGCTGCGAAAGAGAAACAGGAGAAGAGTCTTTCTTTCTCGCTTTCTCCCTAGCATTCCCCTCGAGACCCCGTGCAGTGCGCGTTATATGAAGGCAGATCAGGACGATACTCGGGAAACCAGACGTTAAGATAAAAAATTAACAATGAAAGTTGTTCTCCCATCCTGTAGCATTCCGAAGCCTCGTAAAGCAGAATTCTTTACTAGCGGAGAAATGCACCTTGCATTTGTTTGTGAGGTATGGTTCCACAGCCAAACCCACCAAACCAGCCAAAAATCCTCCTACACCATTACCAATAGTTAGCAGTCCCAGGGCAAACTCTTTCTCCTCTGGCGAAACATTTCGCGAGACGGCATGGGGCGACTGTACTACTATAATTCCGGCGACGAGGCCCAAGGTAGAGCACAGGACAACCATTATCCAAATAGACGGAAGAAAGTGGTACCAAGACTCAAACAGAAAAAACAACAGGTGTCCCATTTCCAAAACTGAAACAGCAATAACCGGGAAGTTAATTCTTCAACTTATTAAAATGTGCGCAAATTCTTGAATATCCTAAGGTTTAAACATTTACGATATATGAACCGAATTTAGCCTAAATTCGAGGTCGAAGGCCCGGGTCAAACGTTTCATTTCACATGTTCTGAATCTAATGCAAATAAGCGAGAACTACAGATTTTACTCATTATTATTTAATTCGGCACATGCGAAGAGACCTGGACTTACTGGGAGAAAAATTTCAGTTTTGTTGGAAGGGGATATGGACACCACCCCCGCCCTCCTCTCTCCTAACGTAAAACCAATGAAAGAGAACCAAAAGTAGTGAATAAAGTTTGACTCCACATGGAGCCCTGAGCCCTGGCTCCTGACTCCACTCACTAATAGAACTTTTTTCACTAGTTATCTGCCAGCCCCTCCCTTTTTCGCGCCTGCCACGCAAGCTTCGCCACCAAGATTAGTCTGCGAATACAGCCGTTTCTGCTAGCTCCTCGCCGCCAGGGAAGAAACGTCCTTAGCGACGAGGGGCAGGCAGAAACGGCTGTATTTGCAGGCTACACCAAGATTAGCCGGAAAACAGAAACGCGTTCGTGGGCTAATTATAGACGCATGTGGAGACTAAACAACATCTTTGCGGTAGATGTCCTTCATTCAACAATTTTTAGTACTGCCCTATTGATTTCAATTCACTCAGCCCTTTTTTGGCATTCTGGTGACATAAGGATTGCGACCAACCCCGTCCCCAGGATCTTCTCGCTATCCAATATGGCGGCGAGGAAAAGGAGAACACCCTGGAGTCACTTAAACAACTTTCTCATTTTCTGAATTGTTACAAATTCCGTGTGGTTTATTATTATGGTCAAAATAATCCCAATATCATGGAGCTGTAGAGGTCAGTGTTGCAATCCGTACCCATCCCTGTAATATTTTATAATTAATACCAACCTGCAAATATCCAGGTTTTGTCAACCATCAGGAACTCCGTTACCTCGGGCGGCAGAAAAGAAAATATAAAAAGATGACTCCTACCCACGAACTTGCCCAGCATGTATGATAGAAAGTATACGAGGAAGTGGTCTCTTGGATGCAGTTTTGAGTCAGGGAATGCGATGCTGGTGATAACGGACGAATTTGACAAATACTCCGCGAAGAAGCTTAGAAATAGAGAGAGGATAAAAGGAAGGATTTTAAATGCGATGCGCAACTGTTCTGTGCATGAGAATATTCCATTTATCGTTTTAGGCCGGTTCGCTGATTCTTCAGGTGAGTTTTTAAGGGACGTGTACTTTATTTCTGTGCGTTTTTGAGCGCCTTGTGGCTCATTCGATATGTAGCTCTTGTCTAAAATAGCGTAAAATACCAACCATAATGCAGGGATAGGAATTGTGATCATTATAGCGGTCTTGGGTGAGACACAGCTCCATGTTGTGAGAGCTACAGAAAAAGAAAAAAGATACAATCTATAAAACAAACGGAAAAAGAGACTACGGGCAGAGACCAGTGATTACGGTTTGGCCAAGCCACAGGGTACCCAGCTCCTATGAGAGTCGTTCGAATTTGAATTTCTATAAGAGAATACATAGGAGCAAATAAAATACGTAGTAAATTCCTCGTTTTGAAAAGATTCGAAATAAAAATGTCTACTTTGTGTTTTTTTGTTTCGTTGACAGCCTGCCGTTCGCTTCTCGAGCAATTTCAAAGTCTTTTTTTTTAAACGTGAAACCTCGAATTAATTACCCCAATAATAGTAAAATATATAGTAAAGAACCTCCATAAAATTAAACCTCGTTATTGCGAACATATTTTGCCAGTCCCTTGGCCCTTCGTTATATCGAGGTTCCACTATACATTCTGTTATAAAATTCAAACACAAACGACGATTCCCATAGTGTCTGGGTGGCCTGTGCAAAACAATTATCAATGGAAAAAGCCAATCTACAGAGGAACTGCTCTCTTTCGTCTAGATCATTCCTCTTTTGTCACAGGTTACCTTATCAAGTACGTAATTATTCATTCTCACACAGGAGCCTATTATGTTTTTGAGTACCCGGCGACATAACAATCTCATCAAGTTATCTGTAGCCGCAGGCAAGATTATTTAGAATACTATAATTTTGGCGTCGTCTGTATTGAACTTAAGTTTTGAGTCGTCCTCATACACGTTCAATAACTCCTTTCAATACCTGCTTGCTTGACTCGAGGCCCCAGTTTTTCAAAAATAGCTTTTAGTTACTTAACACTCTCGTTTGAGCCCGAACTTCGGTCATTTTCTATGATTATATTAAACTTTAGGTTAACTGCGTCTGTTTGAATCCTTGTGCTCGAATAAACTTTTAAAAAGCCTGGTCGTTCCTTAAAAGCTTGCGTGCTGACGTCTTCTATTTACAGCAAAGGAAACTATGATAAGAGTGCTGTCGAAACCCGGGGGGACAACTCAGCAAAGTTCAGTACGGGGAGGCTCCCCCCAAAGTCCAATCCCTTACCCTTTTATATACGATTTTTGACAGAGAAGGTACCGGCCCTTTCGTATACCTTCCATTGAAAAATGGTACCCCTCTAACTTACCAACTTAACAATAATAAATCGTTCAAATAGGAAGTCTTTATGTCGCTGTCATACAATGTTTACTAAATAGAAATGATAAAGCCATAAGTGCGCCTTTTCGAAACATTTTGATCAAATGACTGATTTTCCCACCAAATCTTATTTTTCAACTCGAAAATTATCTACCTGTTGATGTACCTGAAGCTTCAAAAAGGTACTCCTTTCAGACGGAGCCTTCCCGTGTGGGCTATCATAGGATCTAGGAAGTGCCACCACCCTCCCTCTATCTCCCCACTCCCCTCACCCGGCGCCGAAAAAATGTTTTCCGCTTTGAGACGTTTTGCATAAATTACATTCCGCATTATTCAGACCATTCCGCCAACTGATTCCCCTTTTTACTGTCACCGAAAAGTCAAATATCTAAGGGAGTAAAAAATTTCTTTTCTTCAGGAATAATGACTACTTGCGCTCTTAAAATATCATAAATATCCTGCCCCCATGCCCTCACTAAGTGACACTGCACTCTCGTTTCACACTTGCTTTGTTTTCAAGCGCGTCGGTTTCCCAGTATTTGCATGCGTATAGTGAGAATATAAGCGAATAAAATTTTCTTACCATTGTAATATAGAGGCGAGAAGAGCGAAGCCATGCCTGTTCCCGCGACGTAAGAACTGATACAGATCGGCTGATAAAACGAACTCAGTCCAAGGAAAACAACTTCGGCACTTCCAGTAGCCATTGCATTCAGACAAATTCCCAATAACTTCACTTCCATGTTTTCAACAAAAACGATCAACGTTAGCCCAACGGCCATGTCGAGCGCGATAATACAAGTCTTTACCACATAAGGTATTCTCTGTACAAACCAGGGAGCAAGTATTTTGGTAATCATCAATGGGGTTACAAAACACACAAGTATAGTGGCTGTCGGAAGTTTTCGGCCGCTAAGAATGTCCTGCGATGCGATAAATAACAACTCCTGGTTGAAGAAAGTAAGCGTCCCAAATACATAAAAGCACAACACGATTATCCAGCTCGTCGTTTTCTCGGATAACGGCTGCATTTTCGTCTTCGTTGAAGTTGCTGGGAGTCCCAAAACGTTTCCGATTTTCGATTAACCGTCTCAGCCGTGTGTCCATACGCCGTGACATGGAATTCAGTCGTGCTTGATTGATTTCTGTGCGTGGATTAAATGAAAACAGAAAACATTAGGATGATAGGATCTGAAGCATGACCTCGGGCAAGAAAACACTGGAAGCCACAGTGGTCACGAACGGGAAATTTAAATGCTTGCTATACAGGCTTGCCATCGTTAATTTGCATCTGGTTTCCACTGCCAAAGACGGTATGAGTTACGTATGAGTTGGCGTAAAAATTATGCGGAATGCAAAAATTATGTACAATAAGAGTGAAATAGACAAATTCAATTCAACAGCGCTCGTGCCTATTTTGGCGCCATTTTAAAACATGAGCAGTTCTTACAGAGGTCCTTGCAAGATACATATTTCTAGTTTTTTATTACGTGGAGAAATCAGCTAACTTTGCATGCAGACGTTTTCTACTCCCCCCTTTCCTTTGTTGATCAAGGGGAAGTGACTTTAACCCCGGGGGGTACGCCCATACATTACCTATACGGGTATGTGCCGCCCAACGGGGTCGTGATTTTGAAGCTCCTGATTTAGAACGGGGTATCCATTTCAGAGGCGTTTTCTAGAACGGGGTATAAAAAATTGGGGATCACGGCTTTATCTTCTGCTTAAAATTGTTGCTGATTATGAAGAAGTATTTATTTGATGTATAAGTCGAACAAATAAAGAAATATCTTTTTTAAAAAACAGGGCTATTTCAATTTACAAACTTTCTAGAACGGAGTATAAAAAATTAGCTCATTTCTAGAACGGGGCATCAGTTTTAGGGCGAATTCTAGAACGGGGTATAAAAAATTGGCCGATTTCTAGAACGGGGTATCAATTCTAGGGGAAATTTTTTTTTTAGAACGGGGTGCCAATTTGGAGTCCCGGGCGGCACATACCCACCCAAAAAATACCCAAGTGCTCCCCCCGGGACTTTAACTTGAGCAACAAGGGAAATAGGAGACGTCGCAATGCTTCAAATTAGGGAACTTAAGCAACAACGACGGCGACGGCTACGAAAACGTCACTTAAAAAGTGAATTCGCACTGCTTCAAACTTTATCGCGCTTATTCCATCTCGTTCAAGTTCTTCAAATGTTGGCATTTTTTCTGGAGTTGAATTCTAAAAGACTGTATCGAAGTTCAGGAAAAGAAAAAGAAAGTCGTAGTCCTGCGTTCACGTTCTCCACAAAACGTGAAAATGGCATTTTCACGTCGTAGTCGTGCAGTGACGGCAAAGAAATATACAAAAAGGCGTGATGCACGTGCAAAGTTGTTTTTGTGCCAATCTAAACAGTTGCTTTTTTGTCGTTCTGGCTGACGTCTCCGTCGTCGTTGCTTAGGGAGTATCAATTCTCTTTATCCTTTTTTTCCAGTGCCTCTCCGCTTATTTTTATCGCCGGAGCAACGAACGGGAAGGGAGACACTGGGAACGAACTTGAAAAGATAACAATGGACCAGGCGCTTTCTTCTTCTTCTTCTTCTTCTTTGGCTTTTTTCTTTTTTAACCACTAGCTCTAGATAAGAAATGCAGGTTGGTACGCTCAAGTCGAGCTCTTAGAAATTAAATTTAAAGACAGAGGTCTTAATTAATGGTCACGGTGATCTCTTGTGTTTATGTTTCTGTACACGAAGCGGCTTGTTTAATGCGGTTTCCCACTAATCTTACAATTGATAAGTTGCATTGAATTAACCCGTTTACAACGAAGTAACAAATTATTTCGATCTTAGTTGAAAGTAGTGATACCATCATTTTCTAGGTAATCTCACGGGAAGATCAGTTAATGTCCTACCACATTATTAACTTGTCTTCTGTTGAAAAATGAACTTGAAATTAGTTTTACCAACGAAGGTTAGGGCCGCTTGCTGCTACAATGAACCCGAATCATCGCAAAGCATTTTCACTACTGGGTCTTAGCATAGGTAAGTTTTACAGCCCCCTAACATGAATCAAAGACAAAGACAGTACATGGGCTTTGCATGATACTGGCCAGAGATAGAAAGTCAAACACAATACATATTTAAAATTAGTAGAGAAACTAGAACACGATAAAAATTGAACAAAGTACAATGTCGTGAACGATCGCAAAAATGCTGGTACCAGCAAGACTGCACTCATACCCGCTGAAAAATGCAAAAATTAAACTGAACTTTCTGTCTGTATCCGATATGAATTGTTTTACGATGTTTCTTTCTGTACACGAAGCAACTAAAGAGAGCAAGATATTTTACAGCAATATATATTATTAAAACTTTCTTGGAATTATATCTATAATCGAAGTCGCTAAGTGTGCGAAAACGAAAAGGAATTGGAAAAATGAGTTATTATTGACGAGTTTTATATTAGTTTACGGTAATTGCAATTTTACAATTTGGTATTTTCCGTAACAGCTGATTTTTTTTCATTTGGCAGTATATTGCGAAAGTTCAGTTGTATGATGGTCGCGTTCCGGCGACGTTTTCTTTTTATTAAGCTCTTTCACAACGTTTCAGAGCGGTCAGAAAAATAATTTGAAAAGTTTGTCTTCCAGTGATGTTTGAACCGGCAGATTCTAAAATATTTCAGGTGGATATATATCATACCATGAATGTTATCGAAGAAAATTTGTTATAAAACTTCATAAATTGCTCAAAAAGTGCTACATGTAGTCCGAGTGATTTTCTTTTTTGAAATACCTTTAATATTTCTTGAAAATCTAGCAGAAGCCATAGGATTCAGACTGATTCAGAGTCTAAAAGAATATTATATATTTCCTGTTACTTAAAGTCAGTTAATCTGCTTTGTGCTAAATTTTGGACATAATTCTTAAGGGTAGTGGTTTTCGAAAACCGGCAATAATTTGTTTTCACAAAGTTACTTGACAGTAACTGACGTTTCTACAACTCCTCATCCATAGCTTCACTTTTTTGTTTTGTCATTCAACGACAAAGTGTCTTTATACAAACCTCTGTCTGTTGTAAGAATATCTTGGTTTGTTATCGTTAAATCCAGTATCACCCGCTCATAACGAAACATAACTCCCTTTCAGACGAACAATCACCCACTACGGTCAGTGGAACAACAAGGTTGTTTCGAATGAAAAATATAAAAACCACCAAAAACTCATATCACGAGGTACTCAATACAAAATACCGTATCATCTTGGGTGAGATAGCAACTAATTAAATGTAATCATTTACTTAGTAACATTTCGTGGAGAGAATTCGGCGGAGGATAGACGATAATTGTTACAGGCAAAATCATGTGCGCAGGTGCTACCTGTAATCCGGGGGGTACTCACGATCAACAAAGTTTTATACGGGGGGCTCCGCCCCGAAGTCCAACCACTTACCCTTTTATATACCATTTTTGACAGAAATCCTTTCGTATACCCTCTTTTGACAAATTACCCGTTTTCACATACCTTGTTTAGATCTTTGTATCCCTAAATGTACTGTTTTTAAATATGAAAAAAGAAAATAAAACACATTGTTTTGTCGTCTTTTTCCGCAGCCATGCATAAAATGAATCTGGTAGCTCTTTTGGGCTTTTTTAGCGACCGAAATGACAGATTTTTCTGCCCTTTCATATACTTCAACAAGTGAAATCCCTACCCTTTCATTTACCTGAAGCTCGAAAAATGTCCCCACTTCGGGCGGAGCCTCCCCGTATAGGTTATTATAGGGAGTTCCTCCCACCCTACCCCCTCCCCTCCCCACCCTCTTTGGCCTGTAATCAGACAGACCCGTGAAGCGTCCACCCTCGGGGAGGGGACACCGTTCGCTAATTGAAAACTCCCGTTAAGGGGTATTGAGGAATGATGCATACGGTTCTGAAAAGTACAAAAGTGTGAAATTCTTGACTGGCATTGCGAAGGTTCAGCGCTCCCAAAGAGAATATAACATCATTTGTTTCACCAAGAAATAACTGCTAAAAAAATCGAATGTCGTCTCATGAAAATGAAAGCCGGCGGATGTTTTATGTTCTGTTTTAGAATTTAAAGGAGATTTTCAATACTTCACCTCATCACATTATCCTCCTCACATGAATTTCTATATCCTCTATGTTTTCTCCGGCACAAAGGACAATTTTCTTGAAATCGACCACTTATACATGTCACAGATATAACTAACAGTATATGATTTCCTGATTCTGATCCACAAGCCAGGAACAACAGCACGCTGTAATTAAATCTTTGTTTTGATTTTGAAGTACCGGCAGAAATTGGTGACCATGACTGTTTAACTCCTTTGTTTGACTCTTGTCTGGTAACACGCTCCTCACGGCTAACTCAATCAAGTTGCAGGTTGCCTTTGATTTCTTTTATTTAAGCCCAGCATTTTAAACCCGTCTTTCCCCAATACTCCCTCAGTCTAAGGGGCCAAGAAATTAAATATGCCTTTATCCACTTTATCAATACGACCACGCCCTGAGGGGCTTATCTTGCTTCAGTGAAGCAGGGTTTTTTTTTTTATCAAAGTGAAGAAAGCATTCAAGAGTCTCCAACTCTGCAAAATTCATGTGCCTCCAGATGCCCATATTTTTTCTACTGGATATGAATGAACAGCAGAAAGTGAATATTTGCATAACCACAGCCGCTACTGAATAAGCCCCGCCCCGACCCCGTCTAAAAGGCCCCCATTTCAGCCAGAAGTAACATACTATTCAGTGGCAAAGTCAGGAAAAACCTTGTCAGGGAAGGGGGGAGGGGGAGGACGCTCTGAAAAATGTTTTCTTGACCCTGTCTCGGCTTGGTCTGAAAATAAAGGGTGGGGGGAGGGGGGCGGCTGGGGCGACCCTCCCACCCCTTACTCCGTCATTGGTATTAAATCATGATTAACGTATAGCAATCAGTAGACTGCAAAACAGGTTAAAAAACACGCGCGCAAGCGGTGAAAGGAAAGGTCTTGAGTGAGGGTAAAAACAGGGAGTAACACGTCTGATCCTAAGCGAGTGTGAGTGCACCGCCCTTCGCGCGAAAATAGGGAACTTTATTAACGACGACGGCGACGGCAACGAGGACGTCAAAAAAGCAATGGCCTTTATTACGCAAAACAACAACTTTGCACGTTCATCACGCTTTTTTATACATTTCTTTACCGTCCTTGCACGACTACGACGTGAAAACGCCTAATTGCAAGTTTTATGGAGGACGTAAACAAGCGACGACGAATCTCTTTTTCTCTCTCTAAACGTGAGTGCGGTCCTCAAGAAATCAACTCCAGGGAAATTCACCTACATTTGACATTTTCAGCAAAGTGGAATAAACGCGACAAAGATTGAAAAAACGGGAATTCATTTTAAAACCGACGTTTTCGTTGCCGTTGCCGTCGTTGATGCTAAAGCTCCCTAATATCACGCCGGCGCTTCACGCCTTGCAAAATCGATTTGGAGAAACAAACCCGACTGTTTTGCAGTCTAAGGAACTATTCCTCACCCAATCAGCAAAGGAAGAAGTTTATTCCATAACGTATTATTTAATTGTCATGTTCTTTCGCAGCATTATCGGTAGTCTTTTATCACAGCGCCGTCAGTGTGGGCTTATGCAGTTTTCCCATGTATTTATACAAAACGCGTATGTATTGTGAAGTGCCTTTCTATCAAGGTCTGAGAATGGGTCTCATGAAAAACTGTAGGTACGTATGCAATTCTCTATACGATGTTAGCAGGTGCCGGTTTTTAAAGCAAAGGGGGAAATTTCGAGGACGCGCGCGCGCACGCGGGGAGAAAAAGAGAGAAGGCTTTTCTCCTCTTCACGCATGTTCAGCCCTCGCGCGCTCTATAACAATACCAAAAAATAACCGGCGCCTGACACGCACTGTACAAACGAAAGCTGTCTTGCACCTGAAAAGAGAAGATATATTGGTTTCTCCAAGGAAATCTTTGCTCATCCAAATTTAAGCACCTTAAGCCCCGAAAGGGGAATAACGGCTATCCTGCCAAACTTTTTCTCCTTTTTTGTTTGTTATTCTTATTTTTCCAGACCTCTTCTGGCCATCAATAGACACAAAAATTACAGCAGCTGACCTTAACAGCTGGCTTGCATCATACGAGTGATTTCTCTTTAACTCTTTTCCAGAGATAAATGAGAAATTTTGTGGCTAGGGCTCTTACATAATACAACGTCCTTAGACAGGATTGAATTCCATGAAGCCTTTGATTCACTTTCCAGCATGTTCAGCACGTATTATTTAATATTTGCGGAAGTCGATTACAGTCCCCTCTCTCTAAGACGAACACCTAAGCACAGATACTGAGTCCATAGAGCGGTTTTCATTTGAGTGTCGAAAAGTAATTGGTTTTGCACTTTCTACACGATGCGATTGGCTTAAAAGATTCGCGCCACCTTTTCATCCAATCAGAAGTAAAACCAAAGCCAATTGTGACGCGCTCGCATGCATTTTCCCGCGCTTTGCGTCAGCCACATGTAATTACTTCGAGTTTTGATTGGTTCAATGTATTGTCTGTGTCCTATGTGATTGGCCAGAGTACTTACTTTAGTTTTGGTTTTACGACACTCAAACGAAAACCACTCTAACCCGGAGAAAGCAACTCTCATACTAGGGACCTTAAGCAAGGACGACGACGACAGCAATAAAAACGCCCGTAAAAAATGAATTTGCCTTCTTTCAAACTTAATCGCGTCTATTTGGACCCGCTCAATATGTCAAATGCAGGCGACTTTTCCTGGAGTTAAATTCTTAAGGATTTTATTCAGGTTCAAAAAGAGGAAGAAACATTCGTCGTCGCATGTCCACGTCCTCCATAAAACGTCAAATTAGGAGGTTTCACGTCGTAGTCGTGCAGTGGACGTCAAAGAAATGTAATAAAAAGCATGATGCATGTGCAGAGTTGTTGTTTTGATAATTAAACCTATTGTTTGTTGAAATCGTCGTTGTGGTCGTCGTCGCAGTTTAATCTCCCTACTAGGCCTATGTCACGGCGTTTTTCCGTTCAAGTTTTTTTAAAGACACATTTTAGGTCACTTTTTTCCGCGAAAATAGAATCTCCACCATGTCGATCTTTGAGCGCATTCGAAGTATAAGATATCAAAAAGGAGAACTAAACATTATTCGAAGGTAAAAAATATCATTTTTAGGTCTGTAGGTTTTGCTGACTGGTTTGTGGAATTGAAATGATATTCAAAATTCGTGCCAAAACCATTCTAAAAATAAACTGGTCCTTGACATTAGCGCCATGGAAGTTGTCCACTCCAGGTTATGGGCTCCTGGTATATCTTACCTTAGAGGGATGTCCGTCTTATAGAGAGGTAACTAAAAGGAGTAAAGGAACTGGCAGGGACCAACACTATAGGTGTCCGTGACGTTTCAGCGAAGTGTCCGTCTTATAGTCTCCATTAACAGAGAGTTGACTGTGGGCTCACGATAGTTGACTGGTCAGCACTACTATCCTTATCAGCTGCAGCTATAAGCTTATAGACAGATAAAGGATTATAATGAATAACAGCTTACCCATCCTTGGAAACCCAGGAGCATTCAGTAGGCGGGAAAAAGACAGCGCGAAGAAAGTTTTCAAAGCTGTCTGGCGCCATTTTCTGGCGCCTATTGGCTATCCCGGCGTGGGTTTCGGGGGATGCAAATAACTGAGTCAGAGCACAGGTGGCCATGTGGCAGTTTCAACCAACTAGCGCCCTTGTCTTCCAGATTGCTGTGTTGAGCTTAAAACAAACTTAATAAGCCTCAAAATCTTTCATTACTTTATATTTTTAATTTTGCAGTGATAATTTTGAAACACTTATCAGTTGCATCAAAAACGTGACGCGAGTTTGTGAATATAGCTGGCGACAAGATGCTTGGATTGATCTAGACGTAAGGCTGAAGTTCAGAAAACAGTTTTATTGTCACAATGGCGCTTTAGTGATACCAGTGTCTTTAATTCTCTGTGGACAATACAAAGGAGGCAAGCAATGTCTGCGTAATTTCCACGCAAAATTTCGTAACAACATATCTGACACCACACTTTGCGAGTAAGTACAACTGATGACAATCACTTTGAGTTTCCTTCGGCAAGACGCGCGCCATTAAAAATCAACCACACAGTCTTGTTACTGACAGTTCAAGTTTTAGCTTATCGCCATGCTCACCATTCTCTGAACTAGCTCTTAAAATGGCTGTCAGGTGAAAGTCGAATAAGCTGTCTGAAAACTTGAGCCTTGTGCCCGGTTGTACAGTCGAAATTTCACGGAGACGACATAGCTTGATCATTAGAGTTTTTGAGCCCAGATACTCTGCATTTTTGGGTGACTGGTATTTCGCTTGATATAGAATACACAGAAAGCAAAAAATTGAAAATAAAAGTAAAAAAAATCGAAGACAGCACTTTTACAGGCTATCAGATTTCATTAGAATTTCAGTAAATCAAGCGCAAGTAATAAATATGGTTTCTCTGCGAGTAAGTCGATAACAAGGATGCCCTTTTTTCTTTTATTCTTTCCAGGGAGTACTCAAAAGCAAAGAATTGTGTACAAGAACTTCTTGAAAAGGAGTATCCAGAACACGCAAACTCTCGCTCTTACTATATGGATGTTTTGTTCGACAATTACAATCCTTTCTGTAAAACCTTTCTTTATACTGCCCCGACTACGGTAAGAACGCCTCCCAGAAAAACCGAAAGATTGGTGATGACACAGCGAAGGGAGCCAAGCTCATGCAAGGGCAGCCCTAGAGCTACATCCATCGTTATGAACAGCGCTCATAGTAACCGTGAAAAATCATCCTACGTTAATGTTTTTGAACTATGGTTTGTCTTATTTTATTCCGAGCTTTGCCATGCGCTCTTAATTTAAATGAATGTTTAAAAGAAATATACCACGTAAACCCAAAACTGTGCATGCAATTCTAAATTCCAGATATGCTAGCCTCTGTCTCCCAAAGGCGCGTTACTCGTGTTCATTTAAATTCTACAGGCTGGCAGTTGGAGACAGGCGACGAAGCTCGCAACGCCGTCTTTCAAGGTCGGCGGCAGGGACGGAAGATCTTGATATACTTAACCGCTGCTTGGGCTTCCTCAAAAGTCTTCTAGGAAATATCAAAATCTCTGTGCGGAATTCTTTGCAAAATATGACAAAGATCACAGGATTGCACACACAGTTGGTATAAGTGAATAGCCAGCAGACTATTTTTATCACGTTTAACCGGATGTGATCATTTCCTGCTCCAAAATCCATCCAGAGCCATACTATTTGGTTAGGAAGCATAAAGATGGCAAAGATTGCAACTATAACGATAAACATCTTCGTCACGCGAACGTTTGATTCGGCGTCGAACCCGCGCGACATTGTGTAAGCAACGCGCGAACTGAGTTTTCGAATCGGGTTTTTCTTACCATTTCCCGCCGCGTTGTTATTCGTCTCGGAGAATTGAGAACTAACAGAAATTTTCCGACGATTTGCCGAAACTGTACGAGGGTGTTGAGATTTCATACGCATCTGACTCGTGTTGCTTGTGACGTTGTAAAGTTTGACCAGGGCAATTGTGTACATTGTTGTCATGAAGACAAGAGGTAGAGCGTATTGGGCCAAGAATAGTACAAGGGTGTAAGCTTGTCTGTATCCAAGCTGAGGCCATTGTTCGATGCATTCGTGATCCTCCAGTTTTAAGAAGCTGACATAAGGTATAATTATGACTAGAGATAACATGTGAACGCTGATAATGACGAACTTGATTTGCTTTTTGGTGAGTCGCGGAATGAAGGGATTCATTAGGAGGCGAAATCTGTTAAAGAAACAAACTTTGTATCAGAAATCAGATAAAACCAGCATTTCATTCTTTCCAATACTGATGCACTTTAAGAAATCTCCGTTTGATTCCCGGGGAGGACTCCCTAAAATGGCCTAAACGGGGTAACGTAGGTCTCCGCCCTCAAAGGGGAACCTTTTTTAGGTTTTCGGCAGTGCCGGATCCAGACTTTAAGATAAGTGGAGGAGGGGGGGGGGGGATGGGGGGGGCGGTCTCTAAAGAATTCTTTTTCGGCCCTTCGACATTTGTTTTTGCAACAGTCCAAACTAAGCCGTCGACGAATCTTGCGATACGCTCTTGTCCTCAGGCTATTAACGGACGTGTAGTGATGCTCTCGTTTATTTTCGCCAAGTAATGAATGAGTAGCTGTCACGTCAGCGTTTTTGAAATTTTCTTTTTGCGACAGTCTTTTTTCAAAAACCTCTGTTTTAATATAATCGTTTTGGCGTGGACGAGTAAGACAAAAACGCGTAGAAAAGTCAATTAAAAACGAATTGGTGTAGAGTCGAGAGGACACTGTCAAAACCAGTTTAGTTTTCTCACAGAAATATTCATGCAATGAGACGATTGATCCGGGGTCTACTATAATTTCCATGATAGATGTCATTGAATAAACTTAATGACACTGATTTGTTGTCAGAGATAACCTCAGGCTGGCCTGTGAACAGGCCCTCTATTTGGGGAAAGGGTGAAAAAATCGCGAAAAAAAAAATCACTCTTTCCCTTCCCTCTCCACGCGAATTTTTCATCCTTTCCCCAAACAGAGAGCCTGTTCACAGGCTAACCTACGGTGGACTCTAGCGGGGTACTCGTCGGAAAATTAAAATTAAGCCGCTTAAGGGAGACCAATGTGGCTGACCCCTAAAGGAGACCATACAAAAACAGACATCTTTAAGAGTGTGTTCTTTGTTAAACGTTAGATTTCTGTGTGGTCAGCGTCATGGCATTTTTTGCAAATTTCTTTTTGCACAGCCCTAAGCGGTACTTGAATGGGCAAATATAGTAATTTTTCGTCCGAATCACCCTAAGTGAGACCAAAATCTGCAATTTACACCCCTGAGCGAGACGACCATCCCTGTCACTTCTTATAGGAGTCCCTTTCGGGGAATCGGGGGTGGACTTAGTTCTGTCCAAGTGTAAGAATAGAGAGATTTTTTTAAAGCAAATTTTGAAGCTACAGCCTTTTTTCCTCTGTTATTTTCTAAAACAAAGGCAATTCCTTAAGCATCGAGTGGACTGCTCTATAAAAATATCAAAAATTAAGAGAAGGCGTCAAAATGTGACAAACGTATCAGTTAACTGCCCGCTTGTTGAAAACTATGCTTAGAAAGTGATCATTAATGATTTAAGCATGCACGTTCTCTAAAATAGGTGATAATGATTTTGTTACATTATTACAATGCCAGAAATATTTGTCAGTCTTCCCTAAGAAATAAAAATAAAAACGTTTTTTTATGCAATTAGAACTTGCAATTGGCAAAAAAGTGTGTTCGTAGTGATGAATTCAACAACGGTTTGCGGGTTTAAACTGGTTGTAAATTACAAGTTTTTAACTTTTGTCTCAAACTTTTTAAGAAGAAAAAACCAGATAGCTTCTCTAACGTTTGCCTTCGAAATATTACTGACATCAGTATCTGATTATGTAATGCCCAGGCCGGACGAAAAGACAGAGGTACCTTGGAGCATTTCTTTGAAACTAATGATAACCATGTGTTAGCAATTGTCATGGGTCGCAAACAAGTATTAACCTACTGTCACTGAGCAGGACCTTAAAAGCCCTTTCTAGGTAGATTCAATAAAGTTATGGTGTATTTTCTTATACATAGTGTCCGTGTTGTTATTGTTACTGGGCCTAGAATTTAATGGGTTTAGTGTTACAGAGCCCCCCAATCAAGGGCAGTTTTGTGAGATTTTTAGCTGTAAATGTTGTCACAAATCTATGGATAATGAATATCTTCGTTGAGACGTTAGTGAGTACTGATTTCATATTGAATGAGAGTTATACAGTGGCACTTTCTCATAATGTTATCAATAAGTTACACGTTTTGGACTTTCCCCTTCTTAACGTTTCGCAGAGAGTAAACAATGAAATCGGGAAGTTGCCAGTGCAAAACACTTTTGAGTTTGCGACGAAATCTTATGGTATGACCCCTCAAGATCATTCAAATGAAATCTCTTTAGATGCACTTTTAAACGTTTTTTTTTTTTTTTTTCATAATTATCTAAGATAAAACTTGCTATTGTTATCTTCAGCCGTTTTGCTTTTTGTTCCCACTAATATTAAGTCAACTGAGGGGTTAATTGATTAATGACTTGCCTGTCCAACGAAATGGCCGCCAAAGTAAGAGCAGATGCTGTAGCCGTGAATGTAGACGCTGGCCACAGTGCATGGCACATAAACTCGCCGTAGGGCCAAACGTAACCACGTTCTTCGAGCACCAAGTCAAACGGTATACCCAGTAACGGAGTGAGGAAATCACACGCACTCAAGTTAAGTAACAATCTGTTTGAGGACCCTTGACGGAGACGACGGTTGCAAGAAATCAAGAGGAAAACGAGTCCGTTACCCAGTGAACTGAAGGCAAGAATGGTAAAATAAAGAAATAGTTTTAAAGTCTTGAATTCCGGCGACTCGCCTTGTGGTGAATCCGTCGTGAATGTTGGTATGATCGTAGTTAATGCCAACTCGCTTGATGCCGCCGGTGCCGATAAAGATGCACTTGTCATATTTATGTTTTTTCCCAGCTTGCTAAAGTTTCGATTTCAATCCACGTTTTCAGTTCATGTGAAAATCCGAGACATTGTTCATCTTCACTGAGAACTAATGTAGTCACGTACAATCATGACATTTTGCCCTGGTATCCAACAAACAGTCTTGGTCAATTAAATGTTAACGCTTCGATTATCTTAGTACACAGTGAGAGCTTATAGGGTCATCTTTACAATCGATTGTGCAAGTTCAGGAATGGCAACCGCACATGCAAATAACATTACAGTTCCATTAGTTTCCACCGTACATCAACCCTTATTAAGCAGAATAGATTAGGCTGAAAATGCACACAAATTTTGTCCTTTGTAATGACAGGAGTGCCATATCATTTAGTCGACAAATGTACCATATGTCAACGACTTAAATCCAGTTTCTTACATTTAGGGGTTTTAAGTTCGCGTGTTTTTTACGATTGCAAATGCAGGAATTTTCGATCTTTCATCGCAAGAGTGCCGATTGTTTAGCTTCGTCCGTTACAAATGAAAGTTACACTTCGCTACTGATTGATTAATCTAGAACCATTTAAGTTCCCATGTATGAAATTTTGCATACTAAAGAACTTAACTAAAACTATTTCACACTATTTTGGCGTTTTAACTGAGGCACAATTTATGACTTCCACCGCGTAAATTAAAGGTTGTCCTTTTAAGTTATAAGGGTCGAAACTCTATATCTGTGACCATTATGAACTTTTTTGCAATTCAGTCATTTAGAAGATATATATTTTTCATTGTGATAAGCCTTCTAGCCTAGCTGGTGCTCATAAGACAAGTCAGCCATAAATATCTATATATAACGCCTATGTATAGCTGAGCTTTATCAGGAAACGAAGACGGGCTTTGGTTTTTATTCGTGGTCTAATATATCGTGTATTGTCTCGGAGACAGCCAAATTTAACTGATCTTGATCAGTCTTAAAGCAACTGATTAAAAATTAAGTTGGGTCGGAGTTTCTAGAATCGGTAGGTTTGGCTAACATATAGTCTGCTAACCAGAATATGAGATTCAACTAAAAGCCAGTCACCTCAGGTGATATAGATCTAACCCCTCGTTATAATCGTTATTAAGTAGTTAAGGGTATTAGCCAGTAGGGGAGATCAGAGATACGGCGGCTTTGATTGATAACCGGTTAGAGAAATCTCTTAATTTGTTTTCGCTTTTTCAGTTTCCGAGGACTATTGGGATTAGTATGTGACCTAATCAGACCTAATGAATTTAGCCTGCGAAAACATCCGTTTCTTCTCGCTCTTCGCCGCTGGGTACGTTTCGCGCGGAGGAACGAAAAAAAAACGAAACGAAACGAAACGTCCCCAGCGGCGAAGAGCGAGGAGAAACGGACGTTTTCGCAGGCTAGCAGGACAGTTGCGTTAGACAAATGTTGCGTTATGGCTTTGCATCTGAAATAAATTAAGAACATGACGAATGAAAGTCGTGACTTTTAGCCGGATGACTGAAAGGAAGTAAAAGGGAGGAAACTATTGGCGGCCATTGTTGCGTAATCTCGTTCAAACGGATTAACCTGGGTTCAAGTTTGGGAACTGTAGACCCAAAGAACTTGCGACACGTATCAAGAGCATCATTTACCGACAAAAAGTGTGGCATGTTATCAAACATTTGTCACAAATAAGATTATCCGAAAAGCCGTACTAGGTAATAAATGAGACGAACCCATAATAATTGTCGTCATTACCGACGTTTTAGCTTTTTGCATGTAATGAGCTGGCGTTGCCCCGCTGACCAAAAAACCGGATACTCTGGGAACGAGAATACCGCTGGACAAGACACCTATGTCTCTAAAGTGGATTCTGGACTTGTTGACCTATCTTTAATATTTGCTCAAGCGTAGAAATTTTTTTTATTATTATTGATTTTAGACAATAAGAACCTGTTTCAAATATCAGGCTAAACCGGTTCTTGTATAGAGGGAGTCCAGCCTAACAGGTTCTTAGTAGCAGGTTTTTTTTGTAGATAGCTGTTGGATAATGAGCTGGACACGAAAATCTGGCCACTAAATATGTAAATAAGTAAGTTA
The DNA here is from genome assembly GCA_964035705.1 of Porites rus. NCBI lineage: Eukaryota > Metazoa > Cnidaria > Anthozoa > Scleractinia > Poritidae > Porites > Porites rus. Next base: position 2,634,394 of record OZ038004.1, on the reverse strand, counting down.
ATGAAAGATAAAAAAATAAATCAAATCAATCGGTGGAGGACGTCCGTCGCCTGAAATAGAGAAGTGCGTTACAAAAACGAGTATATTGCGTGATGCATCCTGCGCATGTATTCTAAAGTTATTCCGCATTGTCGAAGGCTCCATTTTGTAACACAACAATGGCGAACCTTGTTGTTTTGGCTTTTGCCGCTGTGCTTTTGTTTCTTTTCTTTCGAATCTTAAATCTGATAGACTCTCCTCGTGTACCCAAACTTTTCGCTCCTAAAAGTGCATTTATAAATGAAGTTTTGCTGTCATGTCCGATCCTCTTTGAAAGGTAAGGTAAAATGCTTACAAAAGCGATCGCAATATTGCAGTAAGCTTGAGCTCACTATCAATTTTTATTTATTAAATTTCAGTGAAATAAGCTTAACAGTCATAGCGAGTTAAGTCATTATCAATCGCAAGGCAAAATTGTTTTTGGAAAACTGGAATATATTTAAGACGGTTAAGACACCTTGTCATACCTTGAGCCCTTCAAGACCCCGGGGTCTTAGAGGGTGGGGGTTGGTACTACCACTCAGTTAACCAGGCAGTAAGTAAAAGAAACCATAGCCATAATCTAAAACATAAAAGTGTTCTTTCTGGATAATGCGTTTATATGAGTTCTCATTTATTTTGAAATTTTGTTTGGGCCACTTTTGTCAGTGAAAGTGTGAGATCAGATTATAAATTATGTTTGTGCTGAAATTTTTCCAGATATCAACCACCTCTTCTCTGGGGTAAAAACGGACACTTGCAGACCCTTATATCAGCATTGTTTGGTCGCAAATCATGTCCGATACTGACTGGAAGTTTACACCGAACACAACTGGCAGATAGAACCATTGTTACCTATGAGATTTTTGAACCTGATATGAGTCCATCATCAGTCAGCAATGCGGTCTGTGTCTTACTTCATGTGTTGTTTTTATAATTAAAAAATAATGGACTTAACTTTAACTTTACAAAGGAAGCTAGTGATAAAAAACCCTAGATTTTCAAAGTTTATCTCTGTTATTTTTAAAGAAATATATAATACTTAGGAGACACAAAGCTGTGACCTTATTCAAGTCACCCGCCATCTTTGCACGCGCTCTAGGATCGATGGAATAAAAGCAATGTCACATAGTATTTCAGGGGGCAAATAAGTGATAAAATTTGCCAATACGAGTAATTGCATTCAAGTTTGTTTACTCTATCAAAACAAGACGACGATTTCATTGTCATACAAAATGTACATATCAAGTTTTGGCAAGAATTATATCCTTACCGTCTACCATGAGGACATCTACAGTCACTACTGCATACAAAAAAGTAGTAATGATCACTTCCACCCATATTTTGACTTTATCGTCTTTAAGATGACAAGGTGTTCATTTCCTGTTGTCTAGGATAAACAAACTCAACCATGATTTCTTGCATTGGCAATTTTTTTATTTGTGTGCCTCCTGAGAAACCATGTGGTATTGCTTTTATCCCATCAGTCCTTAAGTGCATGCAAAGATGGTGGGTATCATGAATAAGGTCTATTCATTCCACCATAAGCGCTACAGTATGTCCCATGGTAAGTAAAAGCAAGTTAAGGAGGGTTTTCACTAGTAACTCTGTCAGAGTCAGGGTTGTAATCAAATTTATTGATTATTCCACTAGGACTATGTCACTTACCATCAAGGAAAAAAAACTAGGTTGTCGGAGTAGAAAACAGAAGGAGAATAACTAAGCCAATCAAGTGTGGAAACATGCCTTGTGACTGGTTTAATTGGTGAAATTGAGCCTTGATTAAAATGGAAAAAAAAATTCATGGCAATTATGTCTTTATACAGGAGGAACAGCTTACTATTGTAGTAGTGCCTGGGATTGCTAACTGCACTGAGACGAAATATGTCCGTACTTTTACTGACTATGCCATGCAACATGGTTTTAAAGTAGCAGTCTTGAATCATCTTGGAGCCAAGAAGAAGGAAAGCTTGTCAACACCCAGGATTTTCACTTATGGTAATTGAAAGGCATTATATTTATGCCTTGCTTAGCTCTTCTTCTTATAACACTAAAATCAACCCTTTTACTTGCAGAGTAAGTTATCGATAGAGTCCTAAAAGGTGGCTCTATAACAAAAAAAATCTAATCTCTAATCCAATTATTAGTAGTGCCCCACTCCACCCCCATGCAACTAAAGTTATCATTACCCCACCCATCTCATCCACTTACCCTACCCTTCTCACCTGACCATTCTACAGCACCCTCTAATCCGATTATAAGTAGTACCCCACTCCACCCCCATGCAACTTAAGTTATCATTACCCCACCCATCTCATCCACTTACCCTACCCTTCTTACCTGACCATTCTACAGCACCCTCTAATCCAATTATTAGTAGTACCCCACTCCACCCCTATGCAACTAAAGTTATCAAAATTAATGAGACTCTGTCCCTTCAGGTGGAACTGAAGAGCTTGCTGCTGTGGTGAACCATCTTACTACTGTTCTCAATCACAAACGACTCATTGGTGTTGGATTTTCCATGGGTGCCAATATTCTTATTAAATACCTTGGTGAGGAGGCACCCAGGCAGGAGAGTTTTGAGTGTGGAATCTCTGTTTGCCAAGGATATGACATTTTAAGGTACCAGATGGCATTTTTCCTTACTGTACAGACTTTTTATCAAAACTGTGTGAAGCCAAGAATTAATGTATATTAACAGATTTATTATAATAGATAAGTAAGTTACTTAAGGATATCATTGTAAGGTAGAGAAACAACAGTTTATGAAGTCCGTACAAGGTTGTTCCATGGTGGATAACTGGTGACAAAACTTGCGTGTGGCCCATTACCCCTTTATCCTCCTAATTACATAAATTTTGATGCCATCCTCTTATATTTATAACTGACCAGTAGCACGGTAAAAGTAAATCCATTTGCTATTTAACTACAGTCAAACCTCTTCTTATGGACACCTCAGTCTATAATACAAACACCTCTCTATCATGGACAGTTCTCACTTGGTCCTTAAGATGCCAAACTTTATACAATCCCTACTTCTATAATGCAGACACCTTAATGATATGGACACACGGGTGTGTCTCCAATTCCATAATACAGACACCTCCCTATGTGGGCAGTTTTTTGGTCCCATAGATACATACAATTCTTGCCTCTATAATGTAGACACCATTGGGATGTAGACAGTTGGGCATGGCTCCTTCTTTATGATACAGGCCCCACCCAGACAGTTCTTTTTATCCCAAAGATACTGAACTTCATACAGTCCCTACCTCTACAATGCAGACACCTCAGTCTGTGATGTGGACACTTAGATGTATCTCCCCTTCCATGATATAAACACTTCTCTAGCACAGCTCTTTGGTCCCAGTACAGACAAACCTCTTTAATGCAGACACCAAAGGGACAGAACCAAGTGTCCACTTTACAAAGCTGTTCGTATTATAGAGGTAGGGAATGTATGATTTTTGGCATTTCTTGGACCGAACGAGCTGTCTGTTATACAGAGGTGTCCGTAAGGAGAGATTAGACTGTATTACTAAACCTAATACAATCCCTACCTCTACGACACAGACACCACTGTCAAGTGAACACTTGGATCTGTCCTTTTAGTTTTCATGTGAAGGAGGTTTCACTGCATTTGTTTGTTTGTTTTTCTTTCGTTCAGGGCAAAGAGTCTTCTTCAGGACTGGGGTGGGCTTCGCCGATTTTACAACTGGGGCATCACACAGACTATGAAGAGAGTTATTGATCGGCACGTGAAGGTGTTGTTCCATGGCCCTAATTTCACTTCCCCTAAGCACAAGTCATCCATTCATCATGTGCGATCATCGTCTTCCCTTGATGAACTTGATGATGTGTTTATTAAGTACGTGATTTGCTTGCTTTTTTTTTCTTGAAAAATCAACAAATCAGAAAACTACCAGAACTACAGTAGCTTAGAAAGATCTTTTTGAAATCTTCCAGAGGAATGTGAATATAAACGTTGCCATTATGTGATGAACCTAGGCGGTCAAAAAAGAATCGGTATATAATTCAGGATTGACCGGAATTTGAACTCCGACCTTTGCGATGATCTAATAATGATGTCCTTGTTTACCCTCGGAAGTCTTCACGGCACTGATGCTAGTGGGGCCGAGTAAATGCCTGAAACAAGTAATTTAAATCAAACTTAAAGGAGCTGTGTCACGAAATTCAACCAAATTAGGAAATTACAAAATGCCCGTTCAATTAGGAGAAACATAAAAATAACCGCTTAAAACATTAAAGGAAGGTTAAAATAAAGTAACAGAAACAACAGATGCCACGGATGGGCAAAACTGAAGAAGACTGAAACGGATTGAAATTAGGGTTTTTGAAAACTGTTCAGCCTAACAGTTTTTCAAAGTTGATCCCTGCTGCTTGCAACTTCAAAAATAATGCTCAGGAGACAAATTTGTTTGTCTCGGATCTCTGGTTTTGTCATTTACCTGTAATTTCTTTGCTTACTTTAAGTTCCATAGCGATTGAGGGCGAGTAATTGGCAAAATTAAACAAAATGAACTGGACTGCCGTGACACAGTCCCTTTAACAAAGTTCAGAATCCCACCTGGCCGGATGCAAAGCAGTTGGCTATTTACAAGCGTCGTCGAAGATTTGAACTTGGGACTACCGAGGACAAATCTTGCTAGCGGTTAGGGCCGCTCTTGAACTCGGGGCCTTAAATTACAAGTTCAGCCCTGTAACCGCTCAGCCACGCTGCCTCCCTGATCTCATTGGAGAAAAAGAAAAAAACTGTGAGTTCGTAATGAACCCAATGACAGAACTTTTGAATTTCTTTTAAAAAGTGAATTTGAATATACGAATGTAGGAGCTTATTAACCCTCCCCTCTTCTGAAGCTGCATGAGACCAACCGGACTCAGAGGAGTATCCGCAGGAAAAAGGAGATTTTAGAAAATAATGCCTCACGTACTTCTACGCCTACGGCCACTTCTTAGTAGATTCTCAACGCCAACGTGCTTTGCAGAGAAGGTACCAGGCTTCAGGCGTTCAGATGGTAGGGAGTGGTGGGAAATGAGGATTGGAGCGAAAAAATTAAAATGTGGAAAGAGTGAAAGAAGAGTGAGGGAACCCTTCCTCGCCGCTGTCCCCAGTCCCCTCTCTGTTTTCCCTCGAATTCACTTCTTCGCGCCGCTTTTAGCCTGCTAGCAAGCTCTCTATGGCGCCACGCCGCTTTCTACTATTTTTGAGCGCCTGGAACAGGCTACATAGAAGCAAGTCTTCAGGCCTCATCTCATAGATCAATTATTTTGTTAAAGCAAACATTTTTCTAATCCAGTTGTTTTTATTCTGACCCAGAAAAATGGCAGGATTTAACCATTTGGACGAGTTTTATTCAGTGAACAGTTCATGCAACTATATCAACCAGGTAACATCTTGTGCATTTGCAAGCTGACCTAACTTCATGTGAGCATGGGATTCCGCCTAACTTTTATCCTAACATATCCAAGATAGTCTTGGATTCTGGATTCCAGTATTTTTGCTAGAACGTGAATTCTGGACTCCAATCTCAATCGTTAGTAGCTTTCCGGATCACCTTGAGCTGTATTCCGGATTCCAAAACTCGGGATCTAGGATTCCACAAGCAAAAATTTCCAGGATTCTGGAATCCGCATTCCCTTACATGGGGCGAAACTCCTGATGGTTACAGCTACCGGTCGTTTCGCCGATGAGTCGTTTCGCTAACTTCCCTTTCGCTAACGTCTAATGTCGTTCCGCTAAGAAGCGAAACGAGCGCCGCGTATGTATATGTTTCGTTCTCTCAGCCCTGATACACAAAAGTGCGATACGCATGTATATACACTGTACCTCATTCTTACAGCCAATGATCAGGCGAAAGCAGTTAGGGAACTGACCCAACACGTACGTTGGCGAAACGACTCGTAGGCGAAATGACCGTAAATCGTTTTCTTTTTCGACCTCATTGATTCATTTCTCGGCAGATAAAGATTCCAGTGCTTTTGTTAAATGCCTTGGATGATCCTTTGGTACCAGAAGAACTATTTGTTACTCCACATAATCACGTCAGTAAGTATCGTTAGGTAGGAGACAAGGTAGAGGTCTCAGTGATGTTCATACTCATATCAAAAGTGATCGATTAACAGAAAGTTAATTTACAATATGTAAATATGAGGGCAAGTGTAGTGCCCTGTGTAGACATTCTCATCCACTGCAACGGTTTATAATGACTGACTGCCGGACTGACTGTCTGACTGACTGACAGTCCGATTGACCGACTGACTGACTGACTGACTGACTGAATAAATGACTGAAGAACTGTTAGGTAAGCTTACGTCTCCGTTGGTCAAATGTGCTCTGACCAGGTGGCGTCTCAAATGCGGAGAAAGTATTGCCCCAGTCGGTAAGACTCATTATTTTATAAGTGAAAATGTGTATTCTTAGGCGCAGTTAAAACCTCGAACTTTTCATGTGCGGAACCTAATTCCTTCAATTAAGTACATGAAGAGATCGGCGTTTGAATCAATTAAGTCCGTCATGTCTAGGTTGGGTCGAATATGAATTAAGATCGAGTGGCCCACATGGGAATTTCGACTGTGGAACGACTTCGTTTCAAACGTCGAACGTCTCATGTGCCGAACCTAATGCATAAATTACTAAAATTTGTTTTCACCTGTAAGTATTTTAGACCATTGAACATCGTGAAAATGAATTGAGTCCGACTAATTAAGTTTCGACGTCTGAATCAACCGCCGAACTTGTGTCATTTGGGTCGACCTAAATCTGTATTAAGTTCGGTACATGAAGAGATCGACGTTTCAACTGGGCCTTAGCGTTTCCATTGTGGTAAAATCTGTTCTTCACGTTTGTATTTTTTAGAATGCAATGAATCAGCGCTGTTCGTCGTGACCTACCATGGCGGCCATCTTGGATTTTACGAGGGCGGGGTTCTTGACGTTTCACCGCTCAGTTGGATGGATAAAGCTTTAATTCAATACATCAAGGCGGTAATGAAAGTAAAACGATCCAGCAAAGACTCCTCTTCATCCAGCGAAAGAAATGATTGTGTAATTGCTTCCTGATAATCTAATTCACAAGGAATTGAGGCTATGACCTCATGAGTCACGTGAGGGCGAATTTACCCAAGGCCCTGTTCACACTAATGCGTTTTCGTTGTCATCGAAAACGCGTCGATCGATTCGCGTTCACACTACCGTTTTGATGCGTTTTCAACTGTCCACACGTTGTGACGCAAGTTGAACTCAATGCGCATGCTACAAACACGCGCGCCTGCGATATTTTACAACCCACGTGATACATATGACGTCACCTTTTTCATTTTGACGCTTTTTCGACCGTTTTCGACAGTTCACACTAATACGATATCAACGCGTTTTCGTTTTGATCCACTTTCAAGAGCGCTTTCAAATTGACGCGCTTCTGATGAGAACGTTCAGTGTATTAGTGTGGACAGAAGACCAAAACGCATCGAAATGTATGGTGCGTTTTAATAAAACGCATTAGTGTGGACGAAGCTTAATCTCTGAGCTTCTGTACGACGGACGTCGACTTCGTCGCGCTTTTTCCATAAAATCGCCTGTGTTTCAGGCGAGATCGGCGCTTATCAAGAATTGCTTTGCGTGGTAACGATACTATCGAGCTCTGGCGCAACCACAACAACGACGGAAACGAGAAAGTAAGCAAAACAAAAACTCTAAACATGCAGCACACATTTTAGCAGGTTTCTTTGTCGTCATTGCACCGACTTAGGTTTTCAAACTTGATTGAAAAGGCCATGCGATCGTCGCTTCATCAATGGCGACCGGTCGTGACTCCTATTTCGTCCGAAACACCCATACAGAGGCTCAGCTCTTCAGTTACCTACATCAAGAGATGGTAATAATAGGATCCGTCTCTTACCCTCACACAAGTTGTTAAAACTTGTTGTCTTTTAGATATGTATTCTTAAAATTGTACACAATAATAAAATTTGGCCTCAGTGTTACTCTGCCAAAATTGGGCAGAGACAATTATTTAGGATTTTTTTTTGTAAAATGTTGAAAACAGAGAGAACAAGGAGCATTTCTTTCTGCCACTCAATGACTGACACGGTGACTGGTCGCCGTTTATAACGCAAAAGAATCAAGGGTGACTTAACTTCATGGCAGTAAAGCGTTTTAAAGTCGTCTAAATAAATTTCTTGTCATCCTCACCGATATTTTTAACACGCGCGCACCTAGCAAATTGTATTTCACTTGAAAGGGATGATTAGTTTTGATAAAACATTGGGTAGATGTAAACTAACATATAATATAATTTTTCAAAAAGTATTTTAAATAGTTAGACAAAATAAGGTGACTGTTTAGCTAGCGTAACCGCTGTCCCCTCTGCGGTAAATCTTAGGCGATGACTTTACGAATCCGGACATTTTTGAAAACCCAGTTTTGAAAACGCAAGGATTCCTTGCGCAAGGCAGTATTTTTACATTAATCACATGTACAGTAAAAGTTTCCATTGTAATGTATCTAAATTAAGTGACTATTACAAAATCGCACGTTCTTTCACCATATTTAGCCTAAGAAAATGCATGCAGTTACATCATTTTATAACATATATACCCGGACTATTGTCTACATTATTGTGAAATCTCATGTCACGAAATCTAACTTCTTTGCGCCACAAATGTCAATTTCTAAGTAATTTTTAATCAAAAAATAATCAAATAAAGCATCACCTATTTCTTTTCCAACAGTTTCAAAAATATCCGGACTGGACGTAGCCTTATGTCGCTAATGGCTGATGGAGGGTCCAAATTTAGATACAGTCAAGGCTTCAAAATTATACGCTCATATCATCATTACTACTAGACTAGTACTGTACATCAGGGGCGGATTCAGGATTTTTTCTAGGAGGGGGTGCACTCGTCTCTTGCTCTACGTCAACACCAATAAACCACATAGTTCTCGGGGGGGGGGGTGCGCACCCCCTGCACCCTCCCCCTAGATCCGCCCCTGTACATTTATTTATACTCTCTTATTTATGTATCTCTTTGTAGCGGTTCAAAAAGTAAATGAAAGAGGAACGAAAGATCAAACTACAATTGCACATGTTGTTTAAGAAATTCAAACAATTGAAATAAGAATCCATTGTCAGGCTACTTGAAAACTGAAATAAAGGAAACATTTTACTTTTCTAAGATCTGATGTCTGACGATAATATCTCTAATACACTCGTCACTGCGAAGGGGTCTTTTTCCAGTCATGCATGATAGCTCCCCTTCCTACACGAAATCGGTAACATTTGGAGCACGAGAAGTTCCTCATTCGCTTTTGGGACAGTATGAAAATCTCTACATGCGAGCAAGGCGACACGCAAGTGGCGATTTTTACACACGCGCTCGCGTATAACCTAAAAAGTCTGAGGTGGCTTATACATTTAGCAATGACTGAATGAGGCTGAGTAGGATATGAAGAATTCTGCAGATCGAGGAGGGTGTTATCGGCCGAGGTGGATAATATAACACCCTCCGGGATCTGCAGAATTCTTATTACTCTTCATTCAAAATATTTCCCCGATTCTGATGGGCTACAAGCACACACATAATTCACCTTAACCAGCTACCTAGACTGATGACCAAATTTGGAAGAATTTTGCGATTAACGAACCGATGATGTCAAAAGTGCAGCTTCCTAACGGGTTAATGCACCGTTAACCGAGAAGACCTGGGGACGAGGTTGAGTTGTTTTGGTTGTGAAAACAAAAATGGAGGACATTTCACTCGTTTCAAGAGTAAGATCTAGGCGAAATAATAGCTAAAAACATGGCAAGAACAACTAGAAGACAACTCGAAGGGCGACATCTTCTATTTGGAGAATATTTGCGGAGCTGAACAACCCTAAACGTGCAGTATCGAAGATGAATTTAACATCGATGGAGGTAAGAATGTTTCAGCTATGTCTGTTAAACTAGGAATTATTTTGAATGAATAATCACTCTTACTGACGTTATCGCGCGCGATCAGTTTTGCTCGCGTATCAGTCGCTTGCAGTTCTATCCCTGAGAAAAATGAGAGAGTCCGTGCAGTCTACCAACATTTGTTATTTTGTTTGTATAGTTGGGACTACCAGCCACACTATTAAAAACTGATCCATAAGAAAGTCTGTACGGAAGTGTTGATGATCGAATTTCTAATGATTGAACCAAGTTTCATCTTCGTGCGCTTCGTAGCTGCCAAGAAAACCATAATCAAACCAGAAATGTTTGATATCTCAATTTCTCCAGCTGCCAAAAAAGGTTGACGGGTTAACTTATAAAACTCCATTTCAAAAATAGAAACTTAAAAAGCTGTCAAATTACATCTTGAGTATTTATCCTGTAAGTAAATCATTACAATAATAAAAATATGGGAAGTCGCTGCTTGATTTTTCATTTCTCGTTATATCGTTGCCGTGCAAACACTACGTTTCGGTCGCAGTCATTGAAGAGGTTAACAGACCGATCCAACACCACGTCCAGAAGTCCATCCAGAAATAATTTGTTATTCAACCACAATGCAAAAACCACCCGCCGAGGCTGCTCATTCAAGATGTCGAATGCACAGATGTAACGTGCCTTGTCCTCTCTGTGTGAGAATTTTATAGCCTGATAAACTCTCATTTCGTTTTCTTGTGCCGACCATAAAGACTTTTTCTCTAGGCTTCGTTCTCGGCTCAACGCGATATTACAAATATTGATTTATAAACTGCAGTAGCCAGCCGGCCGTGACATACACCAGTTCACTTCAAGTCATCTCGCCAAGGAATTCACCCACAAGTCACAAGCTAAGAAACGACAATCAAGCTTTATCTCACAAGGTAAGATTAAGGATTTTTACGTCGAATATTTTCTAAAATGCCTCGTTCAAGGGGCATTTTGCGATAACGAACAATCTATATCGGCGATCTTAGGTCTGGCGAATTTGTAAGGCCGCATATGTTTAGGTTGTTTATTCCAAGAACCTTACGTTTGACCTTTTAACTTATAATTCTTAAAATGAGATGTTCAAGAACCCACAAACTCTTCGTAAAGAGTAGGGCACGCAGTGCCAGGTGTAGTGGTCTATCTGACTTTCACACTCATGCATGGGGGCATCATTACTCATTCCTTCATTACTTGTAAACTTCACCTAAGCAGTCTGGCAAAGTCCCCCAACTAGTGTTGTAAATTATCCCTGAAAAGCCCTGAGGGGAGTTGATAATAAGATATCTATAATTTACAATATCATAAAAATAACAACCGTAACCTTGCAGCGAGTAGAAGATTATAGAACAGTTCAACGGGAAAACATGACCGACCCGCAAATGATGGAAAATCAAGAACGGGGAACAGGGAATAGGGGACTCTTGGAAGCGAAGTGTTTTGGAATTGCGGACGCCTCGGTTTGGAGACCGGTATGACGACAGTATTTGACGGCTATGCAAATCTTATACTGTAGTGGCATCATAATTTCTCGCCAGGTTTTAATAGTTTAAACTTTTGCCATTGCCTCTTAGTGCCTCACTTTGGCAACGTAACACTTTATAAAACTAGTCTGAAGCAGGTTATAGGCTCCTGCCTGAAGTCAGTAAACGATATGTGTCTTGAGCGGTTTTCTAAAGACCTTTCCGAACTACATTTCTGTGAGGGCTAGGAAGACTGACCCCAGACCTTCTTCTCAGAAATTGTATTATTATTATTTTGCAGTTTTGGGCTTATTACGGTCAAGGAACAATTTGCAGTACTGAGCGTACATTGTAAACTGCTAAACTGCTCCCTATAGGCCACCCCACCCCTCACCAACTTATAAGCTCTCCTCCCCACTCCCCAGTTTAACCAAACCCCTATCAATCACTGCAAGGATAAGAACTAGACGGATATTAAGAGGAAAGGCAGACTGCAACCGATTATAAGGAACCCTACCAGGTATAATCCCCCCTTTGGTTTGTATTGAAATAGATTTGATTTATTATGATGTTATTCAGCTTAATTAAAAACCATTATGATATGGCTACAATAGTATGCATGCTCTGATTAGCTGCTAAGTGGGAATTATTTTCTTGTGATGACTGGGTATTACCAGCTAGGTGTCCAAGGCATATACAATCTTTTTTTAACTTGATAGTGGACATGTAGCCTGTTCCAGGCTCCCAGATAGTCGGTTCGTCGGGTCGGTCCGCAGGGATTGAGGAAGCGCGGGGTATCCGCTGACCAGTGTTAGATGCTTGTTTATGGGTTTAAGTGTACAACTCATTAAGGTGACGTGTTTTTTAAAGTTATCCGGTGACCAGTTGTGGGTTTTAATTAATCGCAGGCTCAGGTCCATAATGAAAAGGTCATATAATAAACAACTTATTAACCTCGTCCGTTCGGTCTTTTATACAGGGGAATCTCAGACCTCGGCCTCCGTCTGAGATTTCCCTGTAATGACCTCACTCTCGGTGAATGAGTGTTGCAAAACGTACTTTGATCAGCATTGCTACAGCTTGTTTTGAAGCGCTTTTTCTATTCCAGTTATATGCCCCCTCGGATATAAGCCTCCCCCTGTATATAATCCCCTAGGGATTATAAGCGGCAGTTTACAGTATACGGTAACCGGTTTTTCCCCTTTTAACATTAGGTGCACTTCATTGAAAGAACCTGGCGGCTTTGAATGAAGAGACGAGGGCGCAGCGGGATCCTAATCGCGCCCTTGTCATAGCATGAGGCTGAGTAAGACTGGAAGATCCCTTTTCGCAACAACAGTCTTCGTTGAATTCATTGCCCTGATCCTTTACAACATATATTATTCAGATATGTGGATTCAAAACAGAGGACAAAATTTCAAAGTAAATTCGGTGCAGCAGTTAACAGCGTCATTGCAAATGAAGGCGAATAAGACATTCGCATTCGAAGAAAATTCCTCCGAACTCACGTTGTTGAAGAACATTCGCTCTCAATGTTCTCAGCTGACTTTTTCGTTTGTGTCGCCTTTAATACAACCGCGATTCGACGAAAAAGACTTGACGAGTATATTTCTTCTTGTATTAACTGTATCTGGAGCTGGAAAATTGAACCGTAAGAGAAGGAACGTGATACGTAAAACATGGGCTAACAAAACTAGACATCACGCCACGAGACTGTGGAAACACATCTTTGTCTTGGGTAAAACACACGACTCTGAACTGGACAAGGAAATCATGCAAGAATCATCAGCATTCAATGATGTGCTTGTTCTTGATGTCGCTGAAAATTATGACAATTTGGTAATAAAGACCTTTTCAGGGCTATTATGGGGTTTGCTTCATATAAATCCTCGATTACTCTTGAAAACAGACGACGATGTCTATATCCGAATTCCATATCTTATAACGTGGTTAGAGTTGTATGCAACTGAACTATTTTATGGAGGTTTTTCAATAGGAGACGCGCAAGTTAGACGCTCCGCCAGTCAAAAGAATCACGTTGCAAAAGACTGCCTGGATATAGAATATTACCCACCATATTGTTCAGGTCCGTTTTATGTCGTCTCAGCGAGCGCTTTGCGCTCAATTTTCCAAAGTATGAAGAAGTGGAAGGCGATCTTAGCAGAGGACGCGTACATGGGAATACTCGCCCACGAAAGTGGCTTACCCGCAGTGGATATACCTGGATTTAATCCGTTTCGAAGTCTTCAAGACTACGGCAAATGCCATTGGTCATCAGCAGTGGCTTTAGGGCATAGTTTCGATTTCTTGGAATTCTCTTATGTGGAAAACAAGTTACAAGAGTACAGTGATCTTCCAAGGTACTATTACCAATGTCTAATGACAGACTGGGCGTCCTTTATATTTCTCTTTTTTATTCCGAGTTTTGTCTTTGTTATTTTTTTAACCGTCGTTAAGGTTAGGACATTGCAAACGCGCGGCTGTTTTAGATTTGACTGAATGTGAAGAGATTATGTCGTCAACTAAAGTTTTTAACCTTCGGGGATACAAAGCGAGAAGGGTGCACGTTTGTTATTGAAGACGTCGGAGTTTCGCTTGGAACTTCTGTTTTTACAAGCCAGCTGTTCGGTTCGTTCCACGATGCATATGGCGAAGAAAATATCGGCTTTGTATACTGTTAACTGAAAAATTTCCAATACTACGTGTCGATAATCTAAAAACTCACGACTAAGAACAAGCATTTTCCCAAGTAAGCCTAAACCGGTTCTCAACCCCTTTTTTAGGTTCTTAAATAGGTTTTTATTTTCTGAAGGAAAAAATATATTGTAGCTAAGAGTACGTGATCAGATTACGAGTGATAGAAGGCCCAAATGCGCGGGATTAAAGTGCGTTCTGTGCATTCCATTCATTCTTAGTGGAAGTTCAAACGAATGTTGTCAGCGGATGTTGGCTACGTACATGCGACGCATGCGTAATAACAACCTGGAGATTAGGATTGCGGACTCCTCTTGTCGCCGGCAAAAAATATTGAGTAGTTTTCTTCGGCAGTATTTATAGCGCAAAGGCTAGGCTTCGCTTATTTCGAACAAATGACTGTATTAAACAAAGAAATCAAATAAATATTCTTACAACGAACGCTTTATTCTATTCCTTGTGAGAGTTGTTGGACACTCATTTAGCTCTAGGTAATCCTGGACCGGGTTGTTCAAAGCCGGGTTAAGATAACCCAGGGTTAGTGGGAATGTAAGTGATTTGCTATAATCACGTTACTTTTCGTTGCGTAACATCTGCGTCGTAGTTATGTAACAGTTATTAACGCAGATATTATCTTACACAATCAACACAATCGTACACTCAGAAAGACAAGTTATTTGGAAGAGAGAAAGACACGTTTATTTTAGAGTTTTTAAAAGAGTTCAGATAGGAAAAAGAGGTATGTTTTCGCTATCCCTTATTTACACACGTCATGTAGTTTGATTGTATTCCATATTATGTTGCTGATTATCCTTAAACCTTTTGAGTCGCTAATTGTACATTTTATTTTGGGTTACGCCCCCATTTTTCGCGTCCAGATATATTTTGGTTAGTTATAGATATTTCGCTGTATTGTTATTTCAGTTTTTACGTGATTCCAAGCCACATTATTAAAGAATTATGACAGAGTAGACTGGCTTTTGGTGGAAATCGTTGTAAAGGCCCTTATCCTCGCGTGGTCAGAGAGTAAATTTGTGTTTGTTTACCGATCGACTCACCTCTGCCCCCGCTACAGGGAAATTTGAATTCAGATATAGAACCTTAAAAAGTAACTTCAGTTTAATTCTTTTTGTCTACAATTCTGGTGATTGGATGCTCTAAAAAGAGTAGAGGAAATTAAAAAAGAAAAAGAAACCCAGATTAAAATTTAACCCCGTGTTAGTGCTCATCGGCCTCCGAACAGCTGGGCCCCTTTTTCTCTAAGAACAGAGCACATAAGTTGCCATGGTAACTACTTCTGGATTTCGGCCCTTGGTAACAGGCTCGCACACTTTGTATTTTCCTTATTTTTCTGTTACATGATCTTGTTTCGCAAAATAAACGCTTCACTCTGTCCTCGTTCGGAAAGTCAGTATCATGTTTCGCCGAGGCAAGATCCCAGTAAAACCTGCAAAAATAATGGAGATAATATTTCGTTACCGTAAAGGAACGTAACTTGACCATGGAGGGAATTGTATAGTAGGAGACATAGTGAGCGCGTTGGTCAACGTATAGCTCGAATTAGAGACCTTAAAGGCCAGTTATTTCAACGTAGTTAAGCTAGTCTTTAACAAAACCGCGTTTTAAGCCATTTTCAGTTTGCCTAAAGGTTCTATCTAAACACCATTTATTGTGAACAGTTTCATAAAAGCATACAGAGTAGACAAGAAAAGTATTTAACTTCTTAAATAATCCACTAAGGAGAGACCTTGAGCTTCAAAGATTTGTTTAACCGCGGCTTAAGTTAGACTTCGTTTAAATAATCGACCCTTAGTTTCTAAGACGAGGACGGGGTACATGAGGGAAGCATAATTAGTGCAGTAAACAGTTGCTCACCTTTAAAACTCGTTCTCGCTCAAACAACCTAAAGCTGTACCCAGGGGTGTTGTTTACAACTCTAACTTCGTTCATTAACTCACAAGCTTTTTGTGCCATTTCACCGGAGTAGTGGTAATTGTAAGCCAAACATCCGGGAACTCGAATGCAAAGATCCTCGCACTGAAGCTCCGAAAAAACTGACTGGTGCCAGATCACGTGACCTTGTAGCTTTTTGTCCAGAAACAGTTCCTGGCTTATTGGCAGGGTTAAACTCTGAGGGAAACATTCAGGCTTACGTGGCGTTGTTGCGAGGGTAGCCACAGGTGACGATGACCCTTCTGTGACTGGACTTTCTGGAAACAACACAACATCGCCCTTTGTATAAATTAAAACGAAACTGAATGCAGGGCTGGCACTACGGCAACGAGCTGATTTGTCATAGGCCAGTATTTCGGGTAACAAAATTAGCCTTCCTCAGGGCCAGAGCTACACCGAGAGAAAGTATCCTTAAACGGCTCCTAATATTTGAATTTAAAATGTACATAAATGGTTAATAATTAACTACAATTATAAATACTAGATAGAATAATATACAGGTAAATGATTATACAATAAAAGTAGACATAGAAACAGTTCAATGTTAATTCCTTCGGTTCAGAACGTCTGGTGACAGGGTTTTGCCTCATTTTTGATCAGTTTCCCATGCAAATTCGTAAAGGCCAACTAAAGAAGCGATAGCCTCCCCAACGACCCTGCCCCGTTGGCATTAGCCTGTTGCTCCGAAACCAAACGGAAACGCTTGCTTCGTAGGCTACGTTGGCGTCCTAAAAATTGTTATTAGATACGCAAGTTAACAGTTTTCTTACCAGTAGTCGGTAATGGGCAAAACTCGCAGGTCTCACGGCACTTGTTCACAGCATAGTTTGAACTCTTTACACATCTATTGGTTTTCTTATAAAGCCAGCAAAACCAGCCTATATCTGAACATGACGCGTCTGAAAACGTTGAATTTTACAGTGGATACCATTAGTTATAAACAAAGGGAACCAGAGGAGACCGAAGTTCGCAATTGAAGTCCCGGCCACAGAACCTTTCTCTGCTAATTAATTATTCATACATTGATTGTTTAAGATATTTTCTCTTCAAATGAGCAAACTATCTTTAGAATATCTTTTGTTTATTTGTGAGGTCGCTGCGTTTAAGGCTTCGTAGGAACGTTAAATGCTTTTCTATGACCTTTGTTTTGGAAGCAAGGACCAACGTTACAAAATAGAAGAACCGGATCCTGATAGAGGATCTGATCAGCTCTTCTGGTTGAAAGACCGTCGTTGTCCATCATTTTTCGTTCCTATCAAGCCAAAACTTCAATACCTAATGACTCAAACCATTTGAGATTTTCCTTGAAGGTCGGAGTTATCCTAAGAGTCAACTATATTATTTTAATCTTTGTTTAGTCAATAATTGCCAGCTTTAGAAAGTTGTTTGTGTGTTTCTTCTTTATAGGATAGTTTTTTGGGGAGTAGGACTGAATCGGTGTAGCGTCGAGTTGCATCGTGGGATCGTTTTAGGGGACGAATGTTGAGCCAGTTTCCAGCGCAAGTTTGTGAAAACCAGTAACAACTGATCGCGTCTTCAAAATAACCCCATACTGCAATTCGACGCAATCTCGAATCAGTTCCACGCACAGTCTCCAAATAGCCAATAGCCCACAATCGATATATTAAAATTCTGACATGACTCCGAGGTTTTAGGGTCAAAATTGAAAATTCTTTACGACTCCATTATCTGGCAATTCCCAGAAGAGACTGAGCACAAAGAAAACTAAACCAAATGTAGGAAAATGACCTGAAAGCCTCGGAGTCATGTTAGAATTTTCTATTTATCGAACGAGGGTTATTCCTTATCTGTGTCCAGTTTATACGAGCAGTTATCTCATGCTTAGATTTTTGACAACGTAATTATACCTGTGAGTGATAACATCAACCATAGATTCCAACCTATAACTGAAAAAAGAAGATCAAATGCTTATGAATATATGAACAATATTTCCATACTGAATGATCTCTCCAGTGATTTAACTCGTGGCTTATTCCAGACTTCGAGATACATTAGTAACCCGGTAACTAGAACTCTGAAGAGAAACGAAAAATTGGCGGAGAATTAGAGTTATCGGGGTAAATTTCAGTGAAATTTTGATTAAGGGAAAGGAAATTTATAGTTCGAGTTGGCGAGGAATTCGAGTTATCCAAGTTCGAGTTGTCGAGGTTCTACTGTAGTTTGATAAGTCGTAGCGGATAAAGTGAAGATCAAGCGCGTTGCCTGTTATTATTTCGCCACTCAACGTTCCACCCTGATATTCATTAACTGCTCCTTGGTCTACGAAGATGTGAAACCATTCCACCGGGTGATGTATTATTAGTACTATTTATTATCATCATATTATTGTTATTATCGTTATTATTATTATTATTATTATTATTATTATTATTATTATTATTATTATTATTATTATTATTATTATTATTATTATTATTATTATTATTATTATTATTATTATTATTATTATCATTATCATTTTGTTTTTCAAAATGAATTAATCAGGTCCCTGACATATACTGACATGCACGCTGAATGCCTTGTAGCAATAATTTGAGTTTCAGTCAGGCTAATCGTAAAAGTGTTTTCGCAGCTGCTTTTCCAATTCTGTTGGAAAAACTTACACTTTTGTTCTGTTGCACTCAAAATGACAAAACGGCTATGACATTTGTCAAATTGAAAGATTACTATTTCTGTACTCGAGGTCTGGAAATTAGACCGAACGAAGCAATATTTCCGCTCATTAAACTCAAAAAAGTAGCCCAGCTTGTAACTAGTTCAAGATGACATCACGGCACAGAGAAGTTATAGAGTACTCAGGCTGAAAATCAGTCTCGAATTTTTGGGGATACAAAGGCTGGTAAACAAAAATCTTTGATGTAAGCCAATACAAGGGGGCACCCAACGTCAATTTTCGGAAAATATCTGTTTGGAAGACGATTTGAGATCTAGAATTTTCGGAACATTTGTTGTAAAATTTCTTGCTTGCCTGCCTCTCCTAGGATTTTCGAACATCTAAAAATTGGTATAATTGCCCATTTTTAACGAATTTTTACCCTAAAAAGGTCACCTAGAATTTTCGGGAGGCTTTTTTCTCGCTGAAATTTTCGAAAAAGTGAGTTTGATCTCTATAATAATCCGAAGAGATGAAAACTTTTTAGGGGATAAAAATATGCCTATATCTACCGTTTAAATACTAAAATACGTTTAACAATGCTATGTTTAAGTGGTTTTAAACTATGCTCTCGTTGAGTGCCCCTGAAAACAGGATCACCCGTAAATTACTTGGGCATCATTTTGTTTATGAGATAATCGATGCATCCGGTGCGAAATACATAAAATTGCAACGGATTTTAAATTTAACGGGAATTTCACTTTTACCTTGAACACTTAACAAAAGAAACGTTAGGGGAAAACTGCTGAGTAGTTTTCGCGCGTATAAATTATAAAGCTTGCTCAGTACTGTGCTTTCAGCCGTGAATAACTCTTACCCGGCACTCGATAAAGCCGTGGATGCAGGCCATGGTTTAGGATTGCACTGAAAAGCCTTGTGATGGAGACACTGAGTGAACAAGGTAACCGTTATTGCCTTCAGTAAATGTTTAGAAAGCGAAGATTGAACGCCAATTCTTCTTCGTCTTGCTTTGCTCATATCAAAATTGATATTTACATCCATCTTTAGCCATACAATTTTAACAAGTTGTGAACCATTTATGATGTTGATTTACCGTTAGAAAATAAAAGGCGCCTTAAATAAAGAACTGACTCGCGTTCAAGGCTACCTCAGTTGTTCTCAGTTATAGCTCGGGATTTTCGTATGGCAATTTTTACGCGACATAGATTTTCTAAATTTCTTTTACCGAAAAGTGGCCGAGAAATATAGCAATTGTTTGTTCTTTGATTGAAAAGCGACAATTGATACTTTTTTTTCCCGTTATTACTTTGTTCCGCTTATTACCTGCAAAACAGAGCCATTCCATTATAGTGACCTGCTGGAGTCCTCAATCAGGAACTGATTTTGCCAAAGCGCGATGCTTTTAACGTTTCAGCAGGGTTTAATAATCGTTGTTGGATTTCGCCTATATTTACGAATACAGGCAACTTTAATAGACTGCAAAAACAAAGGACTGTCATCCACTATGAAGGCAAATAGACCTGTCAGAATTTTTATTAAGTTTTGACAATTTTTTACGCCACCGTAATCAAGTGTTTATTTTTTCAAGATCTTTTCTATTATCAAGATTTCACTCGAGCTTCTGGTGTGAAAAAGATTGGACGTAATTCTTCAAAAATGTCATTTTTTATCGGCAGGAAATATCCACCCATAGTTATACCTCAATCTAAGCCATTTTCAATTTGTCTGCATAACAGGACATAAATTTGATACTGAAAACTCACTAATTGCATTTTGCAATATATATTTATATTTAATAGCCTGCCTAAAAAACGCATCTTAATGCTGCACAAAATAAGGTTTATTTGACCGTACTTAATTCAATAATTGTAAAATTCGTCATATCCTTCTAAATTTTAAATTCTAAAGTTGTTTGTTGCTTATTTAATATTTACCGAATATATAACCAGGGGTCTTTTTTATAAGGAACTGAAAACAAAGGAAGAGAAATAAAAGCTTATCCGGTCTTAGTATTAAAGTAAAATATTAGAAATTTATCACGGAAAAGGTGTCGTTACGGAAAGAATGACATGAAAATTATGCAATTATTTTGTTTTGTTTTTTTACATGCACTGGTGTTGCTTCAACATCAAATATCTTGTGTGTTCATTTTTCTTAAAATAATGGGGGGGGGGGGGGTGGTGGGGAAGAGAGGACTTACTTCATATATATTTATTAAATGAGGCACGACTTGCGGACGATCTGTCAATTCACAATATTTAACTTAAGAGAAATGAAAGCGAGAGAAAACAATGTTAAAATTGGTGGTAAAAAAGGGATTGGATTGAAGTTTATGAAGGTTGGAAAATAACTGTTACCACTCGTTAAGTTAACGAGAGAGTCAAGAGCCAGTCTTGGCTTGCAGTATGACACGTGCGTTCGGAAATTCCTGAGAGCGGGGGTAAGTTAACACGTCAGGTGTCACCCAGCTAAGCCTGATTTCAAACATTCTTCAAACATGCATGCGAACGAGGTTAATGGTGAATACAATGCAGAAGGAGCCTTTAGCCTCGTTTCCATGTCAGAGCCTCCAATACCTGTAAGACGCGAGCAATATGCGATCCGAATGTCGATCTTAGTCCCTCGGCGATAATGAGTAGTTCCCCAAGGAAGGGGGTTACCGTAGTTTTCAAGGTAAACGATTCGCAATATTGCTTTCGATAGATGAGGGATCATGCGTCTTTAGTCTTTAGTGTGCCATTAATTCCTTAGAAAGGTACGACATGAAGTTGACTATAGATCACAGTGCGTGGCGGTTTTGAGTCTGTTTTTTTTTTGTACTTTCCGAGCGGATTTGTTTGAACGTGATAGGGCTGAAACTGAGAAAGGGCGTTATTGTCATGATCTTGGAACAATAAGTTTATTTTCTGTATTAAGATCATTGAAAATTCTGCTTAGTTACACTGAGTCATTCATCTGTAGCTACAGTTTAAAATCGTTTTGATTACCTAACGATTGAAATTCGTGAAAAAAGAATACTAAGGGTTTCGTAACACATGGTAACAATCAATATAAAACCAAACCATTGCTGCGCAACAATTCAGGTTGTCATACCATAAAACAAGTCTGGAAATTCGGGTGTATAAACAAAAAATGACTTGCCCTAATCGATGCGCTATGCATCTCGGTACTAACTAACAAAAGATTTCATGTTGTCAAATCGTTGTCTAATGTTCATAACTTCGCTGTACAGTTGGAATCAATCAGAGTTACTTTATAGCATCCAGTGTATATACACATCAGTAAAAGTACACTCATCGGCACTCCCAAAGAACACTACATGGACTGGTAATGAAGTCAATTTAAGGTTCATCCGCTAACAGGCTAAAAAGAAGTTGCTGACTCAAGCGTAAGCGTTGTAAGGCACTGAAGGGGCCCAGCCATATTTATCCATCATTTTGTCTTCCAGTTCTCGAAGCTCCAAGGTGTTTTTGTGGTGTGATGTGAACATACTGTGCAATGACACTCCCAATAAACCCAGGGTTGTGGCCAGAAAGGCGATGATCAAAGCCTCTCCAAAAATCATATCTAATCCTCACCAGCCTGAATGTCAACAAGTAACAAAACAATTGGTATATTTTTCTTCTAGGGCCTTAAAATATTTAGCCTCCCCGCAGACGTCCTTTGGGGTTCGTTCGTCACGCATTCGTGACAAACGAACCCCAAAGGACGTCTGCGGGGAGGCTATAAAATATTAGGTGCAGACTTTAAGCAGGCCCTTCATTTGGAATGGTCACGCGCCAGTGTGACTCAATCAGTCTCTCCTAGTCACGCAACTCCCCCACCCCGCCCCCGCCTTGCCTCCTATGACTCGCGTTTGCAATGCGATGCGGCTATGAGCGAATTCCCGTGCTTCCCTTAAGAAGAAGGATCGCATTACAGAAGGCTTTACAGTAGCTCGCGACTTTGAAAACTACGGAAAATACGACTCCTATCATCACAATTCTTAGAAGTATCTTTTTGGCGCGCAAGGTATTCCTTCATTCGTGCGTTTATACTCAGTGCTCGAAACGGGTACCGCCAAGAGACCTTCCACTCTGTTGGGAGTATGCAGGAAGAAGAAGGCGCAAATTGAGTAAAGGAATTAACCTGGCCCTGTTTCTCTATCCAAAAATTATCTCTTTCAACCCGAGCATATTGTAGTTCATTAACGAGAGATCTATGGGCAGTCGAGCGTAAATGCATGCACTATGTACGGAGCTCATGTGAAGTGTTAAATTGATGGCTCATTCTCTGTGTTCTTTCGTCTTTGCTAGTTTATCCGAATCACAGTGTTTTAGTAAAACTTTTCAGCTCTCAAGCATGAAGAGGAGTTTTTTCGTGAACTTGGCGTTAATTATTCAAAAAAGCTACCGTCTGTCTGGAAGTTAGATTCAAAGTTAAGTACACCAGGAGACATTCCCGTAAATTTTCCCATTCACTAGTTGCTTTCAGTTGTTGAAATCCAATCCAATCTTACACTTTCGGAGTGCTAACAATAATTTTTTTTAAGACAGGCAAAATGTTTCCCCACATTAGTCACTTCGGACACACAATAGAACTCACTTCGTGTTACGTTCCTGTCTCAATGGTTATGCAGCTCGGTACGAAACAGCAATAACATATCACAGAGCAGGTTCTAACAACTATCGGCATAAAGCAAATGAAACTCAGTATCTTACCTTTTTGGTACTTAAACTTATTACGGTTTGATACGTGAAAAATCAGCGATGCGACTCAAAACTTTGGAGCAACTTTGTTTTGGTTGATAATGCCTCTTTGAATGTTGATTATTATAGGAACTGAGAACAATACGTAAAACCTTGTTAATATACATGAGGTAGAAGAGACGTGCTCGAATGAATACGAAAACAACAGATTAATAATCAGCCGTAGGGTGTTGAGCGTTTTCACTCTCCTGGCCAGCATCTATGCAATTTTTTTGTGACAAAAGAAATCTTTTACATAAGAAAAGAGTTCAACTCCCAGCGGATGTTCTTGTTACACCAACCTGGCCACTATTTCATTGTTTTGCAACACCAATATGGCCACCGTAACGCGTCATGTGAAAACGCTCCATCCTCTCTCACTGCACGTCGAGCTAAATCGGATTGAGATCACAGGTACGTACATTCGTAATGACCAAAAAAAAACCGGCGCAGGCTAACTGCTGCCATAGAGCCGCATCTTTAAAAACCTTGGAGGTAGGAACCACACTGCATTCGCGTTTCGCGCTTTCTCCTAGTTTCTCTTCCTATCAGCCTAAGGGGGCTCTTTCGTGGAGGGAGGAAGATCCTGGCATCACGAAGATCCAAGAAGGCGGGGCAACTTTTCGTTGGGTTTACATATAGAGTTTTTATTCCGCGCGATTAATAAGTAGAGGAAGAGGAGGTATTAAAGATGGCGGGCGATAATAGCAAAGATGCAATTGGGCTGGTCCCATCTGCTTTCTTTTCTAACGAAATAACTACCTTTTAGCAGAAGCTGGCGGTTCTTCACCACTGTTGGCGCAAAACGAGTTGTCGGCTTTTCCTGCCGTGATTACCCACTGAACGACCCGCCGCAATTTTTGTCTGGTTTATCCCTAGTAGTGGGATCTTCCAAACGAAAGCAGTTTACATGGTGCTGAGTTCATCCTAGCGCTAGGATCTTTCTACCCCTCGGCTAGCAGGATCCTAGCCCTAGGCACAAGTACAACCCCTTGCATGTAAACTGAATACGCTAGGACCGGAAGCTCCGCCCGGGGGGGGGGGGTACTCGATATATCCCTGGGTGGGGAGGTGCAGCGCGGCCCCTCATACCCTGACCCTGTTTAAAACAAATATTGCTGATTTTTCTACCCTGTTTAAGACAGAATTCCGATTTTTGATACCCTGTTTAAGACATTTATCAATGCCAAAGTCAACCGAAGTCAAATATTAATTAACATTAGAGCTTGTAAAAATTTTGCTGTTTATCGTCCAAGAAAAGATATCCTGTTTAAGACGAAAATTGATAAATCGATACCCTGATTAAGACAAAAAATGATAAATTCGATAACCTGTTTAAGACAAAAAATCCCGAAAACCATATCCTGGCTGGCCGCACGTCCCCATTAAGCCCTTATAAGGGAGTACCCCCCCCCCCCCCGGGTTGCCTGCGTGCAGACGTCTCCTATTTCCTTTGTTGCACGCAACCCGGGAACTTCCCCAACTTCCCCGGGAAGCTCCGCCTCCTAGGGTCTTCCAAGTGCTGGGATCTTCCTCCTTTCATAAAACAGCCCCTAAAATGATAATTCGAGTTGCATTATAATATAATTGGAAAGAAGGATGACAAGCAAAGGGTTTTGTAGCTGTTGATACTGTATTTATTGACTTGAGGTACAGTATTTATAGGCTTGTGATATCACCGTCCGTGTTAAAATTAAAAGATATCAAATTATTAGTAACTGATTCGATCTACAGATGATACAGACTAAAAACGAATATTAAAACTACAAATCTCTCCGAAAACGTGTTTACCTAACTACTACTCTACCTGTCACTGATATAATAACCAATTTGTTATTTAAAAAGAATTTGAAAAACAAAACTTTATACAATTGCATATTTACCAATTCTTCATTTAAGAATCAGAGGAAAAGTTTAGGCTTCTCGGGAAACTGCCCAATATGCCAACATTTTGCCCTAAGTGAGAAGTAGGTGTTATTGTTGAGTTAGGGGAGGGGTGGGTAGGCAGTTTCCCACAAACTTAAACTGATCAAAAGGCACAGACCCTGTACAATTTGAGATTATCGACATGTGAACTTAGTTTATTAAGAATTTTTGTTGTATAAGCTGGCAAAGCAAATTAACTGATTTCTGGGACAAAAAGAAAAAGCCTCCAGCTGAACTTCTTAGACGCATTAGGTAAGAACTATTTCCAGATTTCTCAAACATAAATGTGTTCTTTGCAGTACCATTTTTTTGTTTTTTTTTAGTAAAAAGGTAAAAATACCAACTATCCCTTTTTCCCCGCACAGTAATCGATACTCGACTTAACCGCTCCAAAAATCGCGTGAACGTTTGCTCCCTTCCTTACTTTACGAAAGCAAAAAGAAACTGGTAGTCGATGAAAACCTTACGCCTCAACCGTGTGGACCCTCCCCCGCCCCCCTTGATCCCAGACTAATCAAGAGACACCCTTTCAAGAGTCCTTCGTATCTCAAAAGTGTTTACACGTGTTCAACGAACAATTGATTAAAAAGGCTGCTTATGTGCGAAACGAATGCCTAGGATAGGGCTAAAATATTATATTATTAACAAAGATAAAGCATTGGATCGGTAAGAACCGTTTCTTTTCGTGTAGAAATCAATCATTCCACAGCTGATTGGCGCAAAGCTACCGAATGTCCGTTGAACAGGGAAACCAGCCCCAGATGAACAGTACCAGATTTCGTACAAATAAGCGCGGTGTTCCTTGTCGTGAGAGAATGGTAACTAGAACAACATACTCTGCCTCCGTCGAGTCGGGCCTCCTACAAACAGAGAGGAAAAGTAGATTCGCGATTGAGCGATAACAAACAATACAATGTGGTTCTAACTTAAAGGTCTGTGGATACAATCACTAAGTGTGATCATTCGAATGAATGTACTCTACAAAGTACTTTGCTGTGGTACTGTTTATTCCGCTCTACAAGGTGGTTCTAGCTTTTGAGTCTGTGGATGAAATCTTACACTGTAACCATTCAAATGAAAGCTACTGAGCAGTTCTTTCCTGTGGTACTGTTTATTATGCTGTACAAGATGGTTCTAAATTTTGAGTTTGTGAATGAAATACTACAGTGTAACCATTCAAATGTTAACTGTAAGTGTGCTATGAAAGGTATTCTAACTTCGTATTCTTTAATGAGAAGTCTTTCAAAGGTACTCATCAGGTAAAAACCCACCAAAATTCGATCTTCCAACAGGTCTATACCCAGGATCCCTTGTCAACCGTATATCGTCTATACTAAAGATCGACTGGACTGTAAAAGATGCACACAAAAAAATGTTAACACAAACTGATACAAAAAACAACTACCACGCTTATTAATTTTCTGACTTCCGATGACTTTTGTCCATTTGACTACGATATCAACCACACTCAGCTTTATGGGCGCAAGACCACGATTGGCGGGGTGGGGAGGGGAGTTGCCGTTCCGGGAGGGGGTTCCATATGCAAGAGGCGGGGATGTTGCTAGGAAATTTAGAATTAAACGCCTAAAGGACACCATACTCCAACAGAGTAAGACTCTTACTATGTTGGAGAAAGACGGCATTTGCTTTCTATTTATAAGCACTTCTTTACGCACAACCCTAAGCGATTCTTTTATGGGTAAAAAGATTTGCTTTCCACCCTGAACAAGCTAAATGAAACCAAAAACTGCAATTTACATCCCTGTGAACGTTAAGAAGAGAGAGGAGTCGTGTTTTGCGGGGCGCGTAGCCAGCTCTTGAAACTTGGAAATATTGCATAACTTACTATTTTTTAATTCCTGAACGTGTTTGCCCAAGCAGAAGAAATAATCATGTTTCATAGCGTCCAGGGCTGATATTCTATCCTTTACAATGAACTGCAAGAGGAAGAAAACAAGATTTAAAAAGATAAAAATATATCAGTTTTGAGATTTGTCATTACCATTACTAACTTGAAACACTGTAAACAAGTACACTGAGGACAACTTGTTTTAGATGTATTGTTAACTTAATGAATCTGATAACGACATTTTCATGAATACGACCAGGATCAGGACAAGGGATCGCATCTGGGTGCACGAAAGGGCATGACGATTTAAAAATTTTTGGCGACAGCGCCACGCGCAAAAACGCAGCAACACGGTGCCCTGTCGAACGCGGGAGGAAAGGGGGGGGGGGGGGGGGGTAATATTTCTTGGTTCTTCATGCTGCAGAACTAGAAAAACCGGAATAAAATTCGGCCGCGTGGGCCTCATAGCTTGTATGCGCCTTCACCTTACCTAAAGGTCATTAAAGTTACCTTACCTCGACAAATCTCTCGAGTAAGTTGAGTCCTGAGTTATCAAGTCTGCAACAGAGAGAAATATAAGATTATCATCCCATTAAGCGTCGTTAGCTTTTCTAGCACCAAAATTCATGCGACACGCTTTACTTCCAAAGAACGTTTTATGGATACACGGACAGTTTCCCGCGCACAATGATCGATACTCGACTTAACGGCGACGTCTCCTCCCTTCTTTACCCTGCGAAAGCAAAACGATACTGGAAGTCGATGAAGTTGGTGACTTTATTGCTATTTTCACGTTTCCTTCCCACTTATCCATGCAAGGCTTGTGGCACAAGAGTGGCTCAATACTGGAAAAACTGAAGGTATTCTCTCATATATTTACCTTGGAGATAGATTTATGAGATGCTCCTTCGGGTAATAAGGAAATCTCGCTGAAAATATCAAAACAAGAATGAGTAAGTATTGATTACTCTACGTGCACCGCCAAAAGCTAATTTGGGACCACGGTGGCAACAATATTTACCTGAAAGAAAGAGTTCGTTACTAGTTATTCCTGGCCATGTTTGCTCATTTGGGGTGCCAAGCGTCTAAAAAGATAAAAATCACAACAATATTTCAGATCTCAACAATGCTGATCCATACCTCCAAAAACACCGTTTGTGTTAGCCTCTTTACATGTATACTTTGAAAGTTTTATTTAAAAAATAGCTAAAAAGTGTACATCTCGTACATAGGGAGTGAAGGTACTCAAGTAAAAAGATCTAGGAACTGTAAATTAGGCCAAATTGTTTTACCCAAAATATGACCCAGGAAAACTGCTCTCAATAAACAGCTCACAGGAATTATACTAGCAATAACGAAAGGTTTCGGAGTGCGGGCGACAACGATCGAAGGTCAGAACGCTTTTGCTCAATCGCTGTGCTTTGCGTAAGTTTTACGTGAGATAGTCAAAACGCGCGTGATCATATTACGAGTGATAGAAGGTCCAAACTCGCGGGATCAAATTACATTCTGTGCATTTCATTCATTCTTAGTAGAAGTCAAAACGAATGCTGGCTAAATACATGCGACGCATGCGCAATAACAACCTGGAGATTAGGATTGCGGGCTCCTCTTGTCGCCCGCAATTATCAAATTCATTTCATGCTCACCTTGAATATTAAATGAAGTTGATCGTCTACTGTTGAGCCAGGGAAAAATGGCCTGCCTGTTGCCATTTCAAAAAATATACAACCTACCCCCCTGAAGAAAAACAAGAGGTAAAACATTCAAACTCGTAATCAGAAGAATTAACTTTGAATGAGCGAACCAAGAGGGGAGCTGAGTGAATGCCAAGACAGAAGCAGTTACATCGGCTGAAAGTTTTCAATACAGGTCGTGTGATTGATTTGCTGCCTCAAGATCAACTTTTTATGGATGCCAGTAGCGTTATTTGTTGGGGAACGGCCAGTAAACAAGCCTAGCAAGTTGCGACACAAAGGTGCAGTCAATTTATTGTTAATTGAACAAACACCTCCAATAACACGATGAAGCTGGTTTCTTCTTATCTATAGAGTGAATGCCTCCCAGTAAGTCAAGACACCTAGTGCTGTCCCAGAAATGTCTCTCTAACGTGCATTTCTTTACTAAAATCCAAGATCAGATAAAAAACCCGTAACATCAGGATTTTTCGTTAAGAATCATAAAAAATGATCACTCGTAGGAAAATGCTTTGATCTTTTTTTTAAATTCTCCCAACGACTTCTTTAAGGAAATGTATGGAGATCACCTTGGAGAATTTGTACCTTTATACTACGGCTTTATGTGTTAAGCTTTCTTACCACATGTCAATTTGCGTCGAATATTCTGTTGACCCCAAGAGTACATCAGGAGGTCTATACCTGCAGAAAAACAATAAATAATTAATAATTAAAAATAATTTAATGATAATAATAATAATTAATAATTTACAATAATAATTTCTTTCGTACTAGCTGCAAATTAACATCTGAATATGAACAAAACCATGTTACTTGAAGAATTCATTGGAGCAATGTACATATATGGTTGGTTTACAAAAATGAAGTTCCATATGATATTTAAATACAAGTAACTCATTACTAGATGGGTGCAAGAATTTGATATCTTTGATATTCCCCTAACCATGGCAAGTTAAGAAAGCTAATGAGTACTATAAGTCTAAGAACCTGAAGACAAGTTAGTTTTACATGATGTTGTTTGTCATCACATACCATAATGTCACCACCTCATTAGAATATGTCTTTGTCGGTACAGATTTTGCTCTTGCAAGGCCTGGAAACAAAACAGTAAAAAGGTAAAAAGGAAAGATGCACATGAGCTAAAGGTCCACACGGTGGGAGCTTGTCCCAATTTCTTTCGCATGAAGCATGCCTAAGAGTATTGCTACCACCCCCTGTATGGGATGCTAGTCCATTGCAGGGTTACCGCCCAACAGTATATCGCCAGTACCCATTTATACAGCTGGGTGAAGAGGGACAAAGTGACAAAAAGTTCCTTGTCTAAGGAAACAACGTAATGGGCGAGGCTTGAACCCTGGACCTCCAGATCCGGAGTTCCAGCTGCAAACAACTTGGCCACACACATCTCCACAAAAGAAAACAAAACACTAGAGAGCATGAATTAGTGCTATAATTTCTATGACACAAGCCATTAGACAGTTGGGATATTCACATAGACTCTGATCTTTTTCTGGTGTTTTGACCTCAGGTCATAGTGATGACAACCATGATGATAAAGATGATGATGGAAAATGACAATGATAGCCTCACATCACTCATATAAGATGAAAAACATGTTTAATACAAGAATTTTACAAGGGAATTATAGAAGACAGAACTTAGAAGTCTTGTACTCACCAAAGTCAGCCAACTTTAATTCTCCTTTATCATTAATGAGCAGATTCTGTGGTTTAAGATCTCTGCAAATTAAAAGTTTAATTTTTTCTGATTGGATTAATGACGAGAGCACAGTAGCAAAGCAAATTCACAAAGACTGGCAATTATCTACAGCCTCCACAGAATGGGGGGGGGGGGGGGAGGAGGGAAAGAACTGGTAGGATATATATAAACCCAGTAGAATCCTGTATGGTGTATCTGACATGTGCCTTTATTTGTATGGGTTAGACGAGATCAAAAATGGACTGACACAACACTAAAGTGCGACTCTTCCTGCTCATGAGAATTCAGCCAGTAGTTGCAAAGGAGGAAAACTGGCACAATTATTGTTCCTTCTCTTCTCTCAAAGATTTTTTAATAATAATATTAAAAAGGGTTTGCTAGGGCAAGGTAACAGGCCAGCTCCCAAATTGGTTGGAAAGTTTGGCTTTACCCTCGATCGTAGGCCAAAGATAAGCTTGACGCTCATGCTGGTGAACCCATTTTGCATCATAAAGTACATTTAAGGAAAGCTTTACTAATGCAGGGCCAGAGGATGACATACACTGTGCATGAAGTTATACACATTGAATAATAACATTAACGTTAATTGGGCTTACCTGTGGAGAACTTTTCTGCTATGACAATAATGCAGTCCTCTTAGTAACTGGAACAGAAATAACTGCAAGAAATGAAAGTGAAATAAATAAATTAATAAATTACCATGTTAAAATCAGTGATGGCCTTACATGTACAAAAAAAAATAATAGAGACAAAAATTGTGTGTGCCCTCACTCGGACATTGTTCATGCTCATAATTCCGCCACAGTCATCCATATATTGCTTGAGGTCTTTTTCCTGAAAAAAACAAACAAACAAACAAACAGCATTAAACATCAAAATCAACAAAAAGCAGGTAGGAATCCCCAGTAACAGTATCAAGATCAATAACATTTAATAATATTACATCTATACATGTAGCAACATAATAAACAATGATAAACATGCAATGACACTTACCAGATATTCAAACACCAGTGTGAGAGACTTTGGTGTGTGAACAGTGTCGTGAAGAGTAACAATATTTGCATGCTTCAAATCCTTTAACAGAGAAACTGCCAGAAAAGAAAAAACAATATTAATACAGTATAATAACAAATAACAATAAACACACAGAAGTAAAAGAGAGGAGGAGAGAGATTGCTATTATTTTAGAGACAATATAAACATGAAAAGAACATATTACCCTCTCGTATCGCTGTACAAGGAGCTCCTTCTTCATGCTCTAGTCTAATTTCTTTTAATGCAACCAAATTATCTGTAAGTCTAAAATAAAAACAAATAATTTTGAGTGCCATTACCCTGATGTTTCTGTTACAAGTCAAATTGATTTCAGGTTAATTTTGACTAAGCTTTTCCATTTCCTCTGTCTCCTTTCCCCAGGGTACAAGGGAAATTCAGATTAAACCCTGCAGCTATAGAGAATTACCCTGCGAGCAGACGCTACACTCTTGCTGTGTGAGCAGGTGTGCGAAAAGTAGCTTCTGCCGACAACTGTTCAAATCCATCCAGAAATCTGGACAAATAAATTTAAAAAAAAGGTTTTTTTCCTGTTCTTGACCGGTTTAGAGCACTGCGAGGGTCTTGCGTAGCAGATCAGAGTTGTCGCAATTTTTTTATTCCCGCAAAATCATGCCATTTGACAATAGACCTGACAATAAATTTTGCCTACAAATTGCATGATGAATTTCGCGCATGCGCGATAGAAAATTGAACAGTTGTCAGCGGAGGCTACTTTTTGCATGCCAGCACATCTCACAGCGAAAATGTTACCTCTGCTCGCAGGGTAGCAGGACATTTGTACTTACTTGCTTTTCCCCTTGAATACTGTGGCATATGTCCCCTAGCAGAAAAAAAAATCCAATAAGAAATTATTAAATGTCCGTTAACTATAAAAACATAACAGGGTTGTCAAAAGTACCTGGCTGCCGGCAAAAATCGCCGCCTACTTGGTTAGTATCGGCCAGCTTCTCTGCTTGGCATTTCTTTAGGGATGGCATTTTTTAAATAAGATATCCCTGGGCTGGCCACTTACTTTGACAACTCAGCCATCTACTTCAAAACCTTTCTGACAACCCTGCATAAGTTAGTGGCAAATAGATATACACAATCATCTAGACTATTTCCTTACCTCGCCCAGTTTATCCAGCTTGACATATGTTTCCATTTTCCCATATCCAAGTTCAGACTGTTGATTGAAAAATTAAAGTTGGAATGCAGTTTTTAAAGGATGCAACATCAAACAAAATTGTGATGAAATCATGATGGGTGAAGAAATGGCAAATTTAATAAAGGGTGTGAATATACACGTAACTAAAAAAAATCCTACTTTTACTTTTCTTAAAGGATGGTGAGTACAAATGAAAGCAAATTATTACAGTGTACCACAAGGCACTTACAAGTGACATTCTCCTGCTACGCCTACTTAGATGCTGTTCACTGCTGTATGGGGGACTTTTAGATGAACCAAACTCTGTTGAGCTTCTTGTCCGATGGGCAGGGCTCTTCTTCATGGAAATATCATTTAGTGACATGCCATAGTGAAGAACTGGTAATGAAAGTCTTTTACTGGAACTGCTAGTCTAGAATAAAAAAATTAATATATTGTAATACAGTTGTATAGTTATTTTTTCACATTATATCTAGATCTGGACTCCCTCGCACACTGTACTTGCACTTCACGAATTTGAACTTCAGTTGGACATACACAAACCTTATGTACATGTGGTTCTCATAACAGTCATAGATCGTTCTCTTAATTTTCATTCCCCTAGTAACTGCTGTAGACTACAACTAAATAATTTCTTGAACTAAAAACTTGATTCTTGTGACTTGAAACTAGAGTACTTAGTTCAAGTTGGTGCTTCAAGGTGTAAGAATCGAGTTTCAAAGTCAAGACTGTCAACTTAATACACTTTGGTAGTATAGTATTCCATGAGCAAAATATGCAAGTGCATGAGGTGGAGGTTATCATAAAATTATTGTCTTCAAAATAAATCATAAAAAGTGGCAGGGTTCTTATTAAGTTTCAAACTCGACTGATAGGATGTAATAGTGGGCAGCATATATAGTAGTGAAGGTTTAGGCTGTCAGTCTCTTGCCTTACCCTCTTTGCCCAAATGTAGGCAGTGCTCAAAATTTGAAGTTAAGTCTTTCCAGCCGGTTACAAGTTGGCACTAAATAAGAACCCTGTGCTGTACTGCTCAAAATGTAATTTATTTTAAGTTGACATTTATTTCTCATGACTCACTCCTACTGACATTTCACTATCTCTGAGGAAAACAAGAGACATTGGGGGTAATAATATATTTTTCTTGCAAAGAGAAAGGATTATTTTATTTTTAGGAAGGTTAGTAATGTCGAACAAATAAATTAAATCACCACAAAACTAAATTTGCAAGTACAGAGTTATGATATCTATCAATAACAATTTTTATTTAGACAAATTAGAATTAACATACTGATTTTGATCTTGGCTTCCTCATGGGAACATCAAGAAAATCATCTTGGGTGGAATGTATGCCATTTTCTGTTTCATATTCTACCTTTGCTGGTCCATTTTGGTGATCGTAACCTGAAAGGGACAGCAATATATGTCAAGGATGTAGAATATGGGGGTAACAAAATCAGTGCCTTCTGAATTTCAGAACACAGCCAGCAGAAAAAAACTGCAAACAAACGCCCCATCCACGCTAATGCATTTTTGAAAATGCATACATTTCGATGAGTTTAGGTATTCCATCCACACTAATACATTTCAGAGCATTTTATTGTTTTCAAACATTTTAGTGTGGACAGTGGAAAACACATCAAAACAGTAGTGTAGATGTGATGTGTTTTCTATGACAATAAAAGCGCATCCTTTTAATACTGTAATTAGGGTGGACAGCGGGCCTAATATTAATCAGCTCTTGTCAGTACTATCTTATTTGACTTGATTTTACAACAAATATTTTTCCTACTTTAACATAAAACTTCACAAAAAAAATTAACAACTTTCATTTTGTGAAAATATGGTTAAAAAAGAAAAACAAACAAATAAGAGAACAACCTGTAAGAACAACTGGAGAAGATTCAATATTTTCAATGATTATGCCTACACAATCTTAGGCTATGTCCACACAAATCCAGATATTTTTGAAACCCCCATTTTTTAACCTGGATTCATGTGGATGGGTTCCTAAACTACTCTGGGGAGAGGTTTCAATACCATGCGATTTCGAGGACTAGATTCACTAGTTTTGTGTGGACGCAAGGCCGATTTGTAAAAAAAACTTTGCGGTTTCACAAATATCAAGCTTCGAGGGGACTTAACCTTAAAAAAAAGTCTTTTATTATGCAAATAAACAAAAAAAAATCTTTAGTAAAAGGTTGATTTATTATGCTAATATCATAACACTTATGAATAGCTCAGCAGTAGACAATAAAACCTTTCACATTTGTGACTTGAATGAATAATTAACACGGTACAGAACAGTACCTCCAATTTGATATGCCCCATTGCCAAACCTGTTCAAAGACGGTTTGATGCTACTATGATTTTCTTCGTAAAATATATTAGTGTTTTCTACCAGCAATGCTCTAAAAATTGTTAACTAATGTTAAGTTGCTAGTCAATAAAATTACAACAAAATTCAATACAATTCAAAAACTGACAATTGTAAACACAGTATAACAACAAAATTAAATTAAAAAAATGGTTTAGGAAAACAAGAGGATCTCACTGACACTAATTATTATTGTTACATTTCTACACAGTGAAATTGTCTGTGCATTTATTTTTCAGGCGCCAACGCAATTAATTTTTCATAAACTTGTCATAAAAACTGACAGTGAAATCAATTTTTAAATACACAAGAAAAACAAAAACAAACATTCGACATCACCTATCTTATCTGTTAAAGCTGTAAGCGGGCTAGATAACATTTTAGAAGGAATGAGCTTTTTGTGAAGATTAAAAAAATCCACAGTATAAATTATTAATTTCACCTAAAGAAAATTTCATCTAAATTCGATGTCAAATACTCCTTTACATCTATTCTACGGTCGATTGATTTCATGTAATCATCATTTTTTTAAGGTTTTTGAGTTTGGGATGGAATCAATGAAATGGACGCGATTTGATTCGATCTGTCTTAGTCTTAAATCACGATTACAAAAGCTGTTTCATCGGTTTTACAGTTAAACGAAAAAAAAATCTTGGGACACAGTGTCTTATAAATATGTTATATAACTTTTCGACTGGTCTGTTAATGTTACATTGTGAATACTCGTGTGACATACAACATTTGTTGGAGCGGCAACTGCACTTTAACCTTTCTTAGCGGGTAAATCAGCTGCGATTTTCTCGAGCGATCGACAATCCACGACTTCATTATTTTCGCGAACCTTCATTAAGGGTGACTCGATATGCCTAACAAATATTGACACAAAATTACGTTAATGCCAAATGAAGCCGAAGAGGCTAATGAAAACACTAACATTGAAACCGGTGTTTTCCCTATAGATATAACAGCGAGAAAATGCTTAAAGAAGCGCTACTTTCATCAGTCCGGGCATCAGTCCCTAATTAGTTCCAAAAAAATTCCCCAAAATTTAAGAAACAACAGCAAGGTCAGTGGATAATTTAACAACTGCAGTTCTCTGTTTGATCAAGCATCCAGAAAAGCAGTAAACATTCTAATACCGTAGTTTCAAAACGCTTTCACAGTCGAACGTAAAATCATTAAAATCGAATGCAACACGAAGGCGCTCGCGCGTGCTTCATGAATGTCAATTTCATTCGCCGCAGAAATGATACTAGTGAGAGCCTGTATTCACACCAATATTACACCTTGTGTTTTGTTTAAGCATTTTAAACGAACCAACGACCACTGCCGGCTAGCTTCTTGCAAAACAGATAGAGAATTAAATATTATAAACGCGGCAGTATTGATCTAAAATCGAAATCTCAATTATGGTGTTGTCTGGTGGAGCAGATTGTTTGTTAAAATAGAATTCTCATGTTTGTAGCACGGAAATATCAGCCAGTAAAATGTTACAGTTTTAATAAATTGAAGTGATGTCTGTTAAAGTGGTATATTTTAGTTTAGACACACATATTAAGAATATTTGCTGCTAGGTCTAGAGGTAGCATTTGTGATGCCATTCTTACCATTAGTGTCTCGTCCGTTGACATCAAATGACATTTGCTCGGCAAGTTCGGAAAGAGTTTCATCTGTTCCTTTGCCTTTCAAAGACAAAGCTCGCTTGATTTTCTTCATTCCTAATATGGTTATTCCCAGGCAAATCCACTGAGTGTTTTCAAGCCATAGATCGGATGATCTCGAAGCTTCAATCAAACAAGATTCGTTACCTCGACGCCGCAAAAGCCTGATGAAAAAATATATATTAAAAAAAATATTAGTTTAGTCCATGGTCATATGTTCTTCTGTCTGTCGGAAATTCCTACATCCGTTAGCTGTAATCAAGCTATATTTCAGCGCAACTGTGTTTCAAAAATACTTTACACTGAAACCTCGGGCACGTAGAACAGCTAGATTACAGAGCGATAAACTTCCAATAATTGCACATTGCGTGTAGCGCAAAAATTTGCATTATTCCCTCTACAGTAGATCTCGCTTGGTGTATGATTTGACAGATTTAAGTTAACTATGCCCTTCCACAAATCCTTAGGGTGTGTGCAAGTGCTATTTCCTTACGGATCTCGATGTGCGAAATAAAAAACATTTCAGCCACTCTCGGTGCGAAATTCTAGAAGTCCTCCCGTAACTCAAATTGCGAACGAAATTTCAAGCATCGGAGTAAACCGCAAATGGCTATACATCAAAATCCTGCGAAAGGGCAATTAAGCTTACCGTTTGAGGACAAAAACAGAAGATGTTGTCTTTGTTTATCAGTCATCATTGAAAAACGCTTGAGGCCTCCCTAGCCGCTTCACAAATCGCCATTTTGAATTACCCACAAGGCCCCGCAAGCTGAAGTGTTGACAACTTCCTAATGGCCTTCAGTGGCTTTTTGATTGGTTGAACTGTAACCCGATTTGAACTGCCTTTTGTTCAAAATCACCGTGATAAATTTCAGACACATTTGAAAAACAATGGTTCAATGGAACCGGTATTACAATCGGATATGTCATAGAGAACGGGTATATTGTTTGTCGTTTCTGTAGTCGTTGTTACTGTCCCTTCTTTTTAGCTCACGGTCTCCAAGAAAAGCTTGATTAGTATAATGAAAAAAATAAATATTCATGTCACATAAGTCAAGCTAAAACAAATAACTGTCAGAACACAGTGACGAATCTCTTGTAGACCTGATTCAGCATATGATTTGAGTGACAAGCCCCAAGATTAGATACCAGGGCCGGGTTGTTCAAAGCAGGATCAAGATAACCCAGGGTTAGTGCGAAATTTGAATTCAGATATGATGACTGGATGTCCTTAAAGTAAAAGAGAAAATATATTTTTCTCGCCTCCTCCCAAACCGCCCCCGCCCCCTAAGTAGTTTTGACACTCATCTAAGATGGCAGCCCGTAACGCAAATTAAAAGCGCTCGATCTCGATGATCTTACGGAAAAATAGGGGACTGTGAACAGTCTATTTAACTGGTTAAATTTTTCGATGAAACACGCGTTGCATTTTTGCCACAAAACTAAGCGAGTAATTTGCCACAAAAAAGTTCAACAGTCCTTTCTGACCTAGACTGCAAAACCGTCCGTTTTTTTTCTCAAAATCAGTAAAGAAATCGGTAAAGCGCGGCGTAAGAGTTTTACGCGCGCGGAACTCTCGAGCCTCACACGCCCTAGAAAAAAAAACCAGTCTCGCTCTCTGTTTTCAGCCTCGTTTCAGACCTTTTGTTCGACTGCTCGCGCGTAAATAAACAGGCAAAAATACGGACTGTTTTACAGTCTCTGTTTTACAAGCTCGCTGTTCCACAGCTAAGTCCTGAATTTTACAAAAGAAGTCTTTCTTACAGCGGAAGTGTGTTATGGAACAGCTTCCCTCTGGAGGTGCGGCAATTGACATCTCCTAGAATGTTTAAGGGAAAATTAAGAGACATAAATTTCGATTGACAAATAATTTAATCAGCTATATTCTGTTTTTACACACAGTCAGAATAGTCCCCTTGAAAAGCAGGTGTTTTCTTTTCATCTTTATTGTTTTAGTTTTTACCTTAGATTTTAGATTAGTTAGGAAGTTAGTTTTTCTATTCTTGAATGTAAATGTACCTGAAGGAAATACCGTGTTTTAAATAAAGTTACCTTACCTTACCTTAACAAACTATTATCTGTACGTTCATAGACCCTCTAGTTTTAATTTAAAGGAAAGGAAAGTTAAATTAAACAGTTGAGATTGATACTATCGAGGAAGACGGATTCAATTTGTGTTTTTTACATGGGATAAAAAGGGTAACAAGGGTAACAAGAAGTAACAAGGGGTAGCAAGGGGTACCAAGGGGTAACAAGGGGTAACAAGGGGTAACATGGGGTAACATGGGGTAACAAGGGGTAACAAGGGGTAACATGGGGTAACATGGGGTAACAAGGGGTAACAAGGGGTAACATGGGGTAACATGGGGTAACATGAGGTAACTAGGGGTAACAAGGGGTAACAAGGGGTAACAAGGGTAACAAGGGGTAACATGGGGTAACAAGGGGAAACAAGGGGTAACAAGGGGTAACAAGGGGTAACATGGGGTAACATGGGGTAACATGGGGTAACAAGGGTAACAAGGGGTAACAAGAGGAAACAAGGGTAACAAGTGGTAACATGGGGTAACAAGGGGTAACAAGGGGTAACAAGGGGTAACATGGGGTAACAAGGGGTAACAAGGGGTAACATGGAATAACATGTGGTAACTAGGGGTAACAAGGGTAACAAGGGGTAACAAGGGTAACATGGGGTAACAAGGGGTAACAAGGGGTAACATGGGGTAACAAGGGATAACATGGGGTAACCGTTAAAGAGCGATAAACTATGAAAAAAGACTTAAAAAAGGCTTTACCTTTTTGCATTTTTCGATGTCTTTTTTTTACGCAGGATGACGTCGTCAGCCAGCGTCATAAATTCGGTAGCGCATTCCTTTCGTATTTTTCTAGCAGTAAAAAATGCTTTGTTTTTTTAACTTTCCTGTATCCCGTGCTTGTCCCGAAAAATTGATTGTTTTTTATTGGCTGCAATTTCGAATCACGTGCAAGTCAGGTTGGAGTGCACCAGCAGAAAAAAGATTGTGCATCAGCAAAGGCGGGAAAAGTAAGCTTACTGCGTAGAGAAGGACAAAGTCAAGGCTGTGCTCTAACTTACGGCGCCCGATCCCCTAAGGCGACTAAGACTTGGCCTCGGGCGACTGAAAATATTGTCCAGGTTGGCCCAGCCGGGTAATATCCTGGTGTTGGTTTCTCGATATAAAGTCAAAAAGCTAGAATTTATTACTTGCGACCTCGTAGCTCGCTCGGCCGCTTCGCGGGCTAAACGAACGTTCTGCTCGCTAACAAACTCTTGAGGTCAACTTGTACGTAGCGTGTCTATCAAAAAGCTTTTTAATAGAAAATGTTCTTACCCAGTGTAAATCAGGCACCTGGCTAGCCTGTGTACGGACGTTCAAAGATCTTTCCACTTAAATTCACATGTAACATAATAATTTACTGTGAACCTGACAAGTTCTGCACCCTGAAAACTTCCCTTGAGCACAGCCTTGCGCCCTGCAGTTATTGGAAGTCTAATATATTACTTGCTATTGTTGAATGTGGCAGTGCATTTATTAAGGAAATCAGTAAAGCCGGAATGCAAATTTTAGTAAACAACCCCATTCTCTTAACATATATGGTGGTAATATTGATGTAAGTTTTGTTTTGAGGAGCAAAGGAACCCTTGTGTGTAACTCATCTTCTAGTGTATTAAACAGAACATCACCGTCTCTCCTGCAAACATTTGTTGTTTATATTATACTGCTCAACTTTCCAATGCCATTTAACATAATTCTCACTTACACCAACACATCCCGTGTATACGCCTTCAGGCGTCTTCTTGTTTTTTTTCATAAACACCGTATCAGAAAATCAGGGCCGAGTTGTTCAAAGCCGGGTTAAGGTAACCCAGGGTTAGTGCGAGATTTGAAAGCTTAAAAAGCATTTCCGTTTAATTCTTTTTGTCTACAAGTTGATGATTGAAAGCTCTAAATATAACAGAGAAAATTATCAGAGAAAATGCTTTTGAACACAAGAAAGAGAAGCCGGGGTTAAATTTAACCCGGGGTTAAGCGCTAACCGGCCTTGGAACAACAGGGCCCGGATGTTTCGCAGGCTATTTGTCAGTGGAGGAGTACTGGGACGGGCATTACCCAGAGCCCGAGTTAGAGACCGAGGGTTTTGCGTCTTCAGAGACGTGCTTAGTGAAACAAACATGGCTTCCGCTTCAGTTGTGAAACGCTCTGTGTTAAATGTCGGTGGAAAATCGTTTGACGTGATTCTTTCTCAGACACAACTGTCTTGGGGCCATGTTGGTATTGAGGATTGCAGACTAGGTAATGAAATCAACTTTTTCGTCGCTCATTATATAATTACAACCCAGAATTTCCGCTTATATATTGAGTTGAGCTTTTAATATCTGTAAACTTTTCAGCTGATTTTTGCTACATCTAGGGCAGTTTGATTGCTGAACTTTTTTTTTTTACGTGTAAAGTATCATTAATACAAGATGGGGTCAATTTATAATAGATTGATCTCGTCCGCCTTGCAAATTACCTTAAATACGAAACCGAATTTTTATTATTATTTCACTTTCATCCATTTTCAAGACTATGCTCTTGAAGGTTGCTGCTGTTAATAGTCCACTTTTTCTACTGTGATTTCAGATTCAATATCATTAGTTTTGTTCTCTTGTATTTTATATTATAACAGCAAATCCATTTTCCACTGCACTTTCAGTGTTCTTGATTAGGACAAACAACATACCCTGTAGGTTTTAAAATTTAGAATTCAATTTCATTTTTCTCTACTGCTTTGTAATTGAATTTCAGCCTGTTTTTTTCCGTCCAAGCAAAAACGTCGCTCAGCACTGTGTGATATCCCCAACGATCCAAATTTGAGTTTACATGTGTCAGGAGTGATTGCCGATCATCCCAGACCTTAGGCGATGCTTATTATTTTGATTATTGGCAAATCTAGGACTGTTGCGAAATAGTAAAATCCCCATTCATCTGGGATTTTCTAAGCACATAAAAACAAGGCTTCAAGATTAGTAACCTTGTAAAACTATAGCAGTAGTTGATGTTTGTAAACATTTATTTTGTCCTTTTAATTCATCAACCACTGAAATGAAAGAACCCATTGTTTTAAAAGCTGATGTGCCCTTGGATAGAAATACCAATAGGTCAGTATTATTGTGAATTATTGCTCCTGAAATCCTAGGCTTGTATGAGCCACTGCAAGGAAAAATGAGCCCACACTCATCTCCCCTTTCTTCAGGGAGGGGATCAAAGACCAGACTTGGGAGATCTCTGAAAATCAAGCCTGTATTTTGTATTCGTACATTGTTATTTTCTTTATTTATCTTATATTACAGGCCATTTAATTTATATTACAGATAAGTTTGAAGACGTCATTCATAATATTAAAATATCAGATTACAAGAATAAAATGAGAAGGGCAAGATATAGTGAAACTAATTACACACCCTGTGCTTAAATTACAGTTTTATTTAGGATAAATGGGGAAAAAAAGTGTATAAAGTATGAAATACAAAAGAGAGGGAAAAGCAAATTACACAAAAATATCCTATAGATTATACGAGGGTCGGTGTGGCGGTGATTACTACTGAGCAAGCTAATAGTAAAAAAGTTCTCTTTCAAACAATTTTTTAGTTGTCTTTTTATGTGTAGATAAAGGAAATCAAGCCTACCAAAGTCCATTCTCAGGTGAAACCAGATTTTCCTCCTATGAACATTTAGGGCTAGGAATCAGAGGAAATTCTAAACCAACAAGGTTTCCAACTGCTTTAAACTAAAAACAGATTTACGCAAAATCTTCATATCTCTAAATCTGTTCTTGCCCATTATGTTTATGGTGATTATTTTTGACTTGTATAATTTGTGTTATTACAGCAAATGCATCCTTCAAGAGGTCCTTGCAGTTAGCTGAGGTATTCGCTGTTGTCCCAAACAGTCCTAAGTCTTCCCTGTCCACTGAGGGAGAAATTGAGTTGGTATCGCTGAAAAGCTCGTCATTTTGTGTCTATTCAATAAAAAGATCAAGAAAACACAAGTGGAGAGAGAAAGCATTTGTGTTCGATTGTGAAGATGAAGGTCTATGTCAGGAGTGGATTGACAGTATACAAAGCATTCTCTCAGGTAGGGCATCTTTTTGCCGTCACTCTCTGTACTGGACATGTGAAATGTAAAAATATTGTGTCATGAAGAAAGTACCAATCAGTTGGGAGAAAAATAACCTGGAAGTAATAAATATTAAACAAAATATTTTTTGTCTGAAATCAAGCTCACCATTTGTGAATCAAAAAGTTTTTGGGTGCAGAGTCATGTGCAAGCCATGAGTAAAGTTGGAAAGTGCAAGTAGAGTAAAGGAAGAAGGTCGAGGAAGAGCTTGTCACTATGACCCAGCAATTTTTGCAATTTTTAAATGGAGAGCTTTATCACAATCATCACTACAATATTTTACGCTTTCAAAGTAGTCATTCATCTGACAGTAATTTTATGTCCTGTTTTACCAGACCATTTGTTTTCGTTTTTGTTAATTTTTTGCAAAATGTTACAATGTTGGGATACAAGCTGTAGGAGACATCAGCTAGTGTTATATATTAGCCGCAGGGGTAAACACCCGGCCCCAGCTCTCACTGACAGCCCTGCAGATCTCAAATATGAACAATATTGCATTAGCAAGGATACAATGTATATACCTGTCCAGTATTATCAGGGATGTCAATAAGATTTCAAGTTGGCGAGTAAAACAAGAAGTAGGTGGGGAATAAAACAGCTAGGGATTTCTTTTGCTTCTATTTTTGTGTAGAGATATTGGAATGAGTACGTCCCTCCTAAGTCTGATCTCACAGGTCATGCTGGAGAAAGGACATAGGATCTACCAACATTTTGGACGATCCACTTTTACTGTACTTGCATCATGGAGGGCATTCTCATGTCTGGATCAACCTCGAAAGAAAGTAGCCGGGGAAAATTCCCCGTTTCCACGTCTTAATGACAGCCCCGCACGCACATAATTATAACATTTTTTTCAGGGTTTAACCGACCAAAAAGATTGTTAGTGTTTATAAATCCTGTTGGTGGCAGAAAACTGGGCTGTAAAATATACATGGAACAAGTGCAACCATTGTTTGAACTGGCAAATATCAAGGTTGATATCATTGGTGAGTAGCTACTAGTGTACATTGTATACCTGCCAACTTTTTCTGAGTCAAATGCATGAGATCCTCACTTGTCATGACAGGGATTTTCAAAAATGTCTCAGTGACTTCTGTAGCTTTCCAACAGTTTTCTGAAGACTTCTGGATGCTGCTGAAAACATCCGAATATGTTCTGACCACCTTTGAGCATTTTTCAGGCTTTTTGAAAGACAACAATTTTAGTGTGTTTTGATTGCTTTAGAACACAAAGTCATCATTCAACGCCTTCTTGGATTATTTTTGCGGAAATCGGATAAATTTTCACTGTTTATCATGTGTTTAAGAATAATTTGTGTGGATTTGTGAGTCAGGTGTGAGAAATTGTCCTTGATACATGAGATCAATGTCTAAAGTCTGCAGGTGTGAGACTCACACATAATACTTGAGAGTTGGCAGCTATAACATTGTAATAATGCAAGTTGAAAAATCTGAGTTTATTTTTATTGGTATAAGCTTTGTATAAACGAATCCCAGAGAGATAAATGAAGATGTGTGGTAACTTCTAAATGTATTAATTTTTTTGAAGTTTCTCTAGGCTTTCATTGATTTTTAAAGGTAGGGGAAAAAGGAAACATAGCTAGATATTTGCTTATTCCTGTCATTGTCAAAACAGTGCATTGTGTAGCCAGGTCTGGGCTCATTTTCTAATACCCAAGGGAAATCGTCAACCCTCAACACTTGATGACTGACCTGCATCCTAAATTTTGCAGCATTGTCTGATGTAAGATTTTATGCAAAGTGAC
Source organism: Porites rus (assembly GCA_964035705.1). Taxonomy (NCBI): domain Eukaryota; kingdom Metazoa; phylum Cnidaria; class Anthozoa; order Scleractinia; family Poritidae; genus Porites; species Porites rus. The sequence goes on along the minus strand of OZ038004.1, from coordinate 2,589,567 downwards.
CTTAAGACTTGTGCTAGATAGTAAAGCACGATTGTTCATGTGGGCAGTGCATTTACAGAGTGACTTGTGTTAAGCCAATTTCTTGTGCATTTTTCACCAGTTATAGAATATTATTGTTAGTGGTGGAGTGGATATGTCAAACAGGTATCTTATTTTTTTCAGTTACTCAAAGAGCTAACCATGCCAGAGATTACCTCTTAGAAGAAGGCCTGGAGAAGATAGATGGGTAGGATAGTTTCACCATTACATTTGTCTTTCTTAAGTTTGTTTATTTAACTATATCTACCTATAAATGTAGCAGTGATCCCTTTCTGTATCAACCCTCTCTAATACCCTATTCACAACAAAGCTTAAACTTGCTTAAAAGCCGTTTAGTTGAACACGCTTTAAATTTATTTTCTTTATACAAAAGCTACTTACTGTACTTCAATTATTGATGGCAAATTTATATTTAGTGCTATTTGGCAATGACTCAAAATTAATAGGGAACGCACGATCACCAGAAACCATTCAATCAGACTTACACTGCTTATCCCATTGGGCTGACACGTGGCAAATGAAATCTATTGAATCAAAGTGCAGCATCTTGCACATTGGTAAGGATAACCCTAAGAGTAACTACACAGTGGGTTATTCACCCAAACAAGTGGTAGAGAAGGAAAGAGATCTTGGAGTGGTTGTTTCAGCTGGTGATACCCTTTGTTGGGAAGAACATATACCTGGTATGAGGAATGATTGGAAAAGCAAAACAGATGACCTCATTAATCTTTAGAAATGTAGTATCTGGAGTGCCAGAAGTGTTTGTCCCATATAAAAGGATGCTTTCATATAGAGAAGATCTTCGTGATCATTATTTGCCCACATTCCTACTTATTCTGTTATAAGTAACTTTATCAATAATTGATAAATTACTTATTTTCAAGTTATGTTAATTTCAGGGTCATTTCTGTTGGCGGAGATGGCATGTTTCATGAAGTACTCAATGGTCTCCTCATAAGAGCACAGCGGGATGCCATGTTGGATTCAACGTCACATGATTTTGAACCAGTCCCCCTCAACATCCCTATAGGAATCATTCCTGCTGGATCAACAGATGCTGTAGCTTTTTGTACAACAGGAAACAACGACCCTGTGACCTCAGCTCTTCATGTTATATTAGGTTAGTAAACACTACAACCATTTTATTCCTTACAGTGGCCAAAGAAGAATTTCAGAACAAAAATCAAATTTCTCTTATGTGAAGTCCCAAGGCCAAGTGAATCAAAGAAAAATGTTTCTCATCTGGATTTCTATTAAAAAAAAGAGCAGGTGGGCTATTTCTATTATGGCCAATAACAAATAATAAAAAAGTGAAGCGGGCGGGGATGAGAAACATGTTTTACAACGTGGCCTAACTAATAATATTGTAATATGAAAATAGACTACGAGTAGTCCCCCACTTTCCTCAGGGATAGTAGAGCGGGCGAAACGCGAGCGCGCGTGAAAATCACCCCACGCGCGAAAAGGTGACACACGGCGTGGGGTGATTTTCATGCGCGCTCGAGTTTCGCACACTCTACTATCCGTGAGGAAAAATGGGGGACTACTCGTAGTCTACAATGAAAACGTGTAGCCAAAGAGGTTTTATTTGATTGGTAACTTCCTTTGACTTTGTCCATAGATCTAGAGCTTTGGTTTACGTAATAATAATTATCGTTTTTCCATTGCCATGGTGTGGTCTAACATTGAAATGCTTCAACGAGGCACCATAAACCGGTGTCATTTTCAGATTTGGGAAGCTCCAAATTCGGTTTTGTAGCGTTTGGGAAGTCTGCTCATTTGCTCAATTAGTTTTAAGAACAATCTTGTTGAATGAGAACTTTAAGAACTATCTAGACTGAGTAACATATTGTGCATTATTTGTTTGTTTGTTTGGTTTTTTTTTATCAATCACTATTCACGTAGCTTAGCACAGGGTCTGGAGGGGTATTTCCGGTATCCAGGATTTGGCCAAAATACAGGACGGGATTCGGGAAACGTTACACGGGATACGGGATTTGACCAAAATACAGTGTGAGATTCGGGAAACGTTATCGGGATACGGGATTTTACTGTAACTCGGGAATCGGGATTTGCCAAAGTTTGTGCACGCGTGCGGGATTGGGAAAGAAAAGGATATTCAGTATGGCGATGACGGAAGCTCGGGGTGCGAGATTCTCGGTAAAAGGGAGCAGGAATGCCGGACCTCCCTCTCCAGACCCTGTTAGCAATACGAAACAAAGGCAATCAAGTAGGCCTCTTAATACTCTTCGACTGAAAACCGCTGTACAACTAAACATGCGCAGGTGACATGCAGCCGCTGGACGTCTGCTGTGTTAAAAGAAAGAGCGAGGTATTACGGTACAGCGTTGTCATGGCAGCCTATGGGTTTTTTGGTGATGTTATGCAAGATAGCGAGAAGCTTCGCTGGATGGGACCCAAGAGATACGATGTTGCTGGTTTTAAAAAATTCATGTCAAACAGGTACGTTCTGATAATTTGCTGATTGTCTGATGCTGACTGTCTTACTCTCAAGAAGTTTTGGCTAGTGCTTAAGCTACGACAAAACGGGCAACAAAAACGTGCAATTTATATTGCAACATTGGTGTAAAACGAGTTGAGAAGTTAAGTTGCGTATTTTACCACCCGCGTTCACCCGGTGTGTGAAGGTTATACTACGCGGGAGTCAGTCATACCATAAGCGAGAGTTGTGTCACTTGCCGTGCTGCAAAACAAGTTTGCCTTGGACTGGTAAAACGTACAACATATACAGATTTTGTTGCAAAAAGTAGAATTGCTCTCTACTTTCTGCTACAACTTTCGGCAACCTTCAACAACCTGATTTGTTACAAGACAGGTTTGATTTGTGGGTGGAAAACGCGCGACATCGCTACTCATCTCGTTTTGCTGCAGCCTTGCTAAACAAGTCACACGTTTTTTTGTCTTTGCCCGTTTTATCGTTCCTTAAAGCCCTTATCTGTTGAAATGATGAGCTGTTACACGTGATTAAGGCTAACGTAAATCGCGTGCGCTGCGAAAAGGTCCGTCTAAATATTCAAAAAGAACACGACGTGAGACTCATGCAGTTGTAAAGAATTTGTAGACCCCTGGTATAGCGATATGGCTGTTCCCGGAGGGCAGATCCTTAAAACCAAATTTCCTAGAAAGAGCAGCTCGTGAATATTAGGTTCCTGTCCAACAACTTTAGTAACTTTGACGGAAGGAATACCCATTCGATGCGCGCGCACGTGTTTGTGAACTTGATTCACTTCGTGAATGGAGTCATGGTCGCACTTAGAAACTCGCCCTTTTATGTTCCGTAATCCGGGATTTCAAAGGTCACTCCTTTGACGGTTTGGGTAAATGGTACGCAAAACTTAGGACTGGTAAATTTCCGGCGTCCCGGAATCGCGTTTACCATTGTACAAATCAGTTCATCCAAAAACGGCTGCGAAGGCTTAAACTGGTAACCAAGACTGCTTTGATGAAGTGGAACGCGGATTTCCGTTTGGAACTTTTCTTTAGAAAAACAGGACTACCTTTTCAGGTGTTCCGTTCCGGATTTTCTGGGACGTTTTCATAAATAGTAAACAACCACTGTTTGGTTCAATTTCTTCAGAAAATCAATTGTTGTATTGTCACAGGGGTTATGAAGGAATAGTAACGTTTTTGGCAGTTCAAAATGGAGACACTGGTCCTCAAGACAGAACTAGATGTCGCTCAGGGTGAGTACTAAAGTCGCGATCAGGTCTTTTCGCCTGAAGGTCGATTCGCCCGATGGGAGATTCCCTGGACTTTAGTTGATTCGCCCCATGTACATTTGTCGTTCTTTAAGCCTGAAAAGCAAAAATTGTGAAAAGGCGGTGTCTACACAAATGGAATCTAAGCTTAACTACAATAACATCTCTGATGAACTTATGTTTACTTCATTGTAGAGTGTTGTATGCCTTCGGGCGAATCGACATAATTCGGGGCGAAACCTCCTTGGGCGAATCGACTTTTGGGCGTAACGACCGCACTGAATTCCTTCGTGCTCAGCTTTGTTACTTGCGTCCTCTCTCGATACTTTTTGCCCTAAACAGTCAAGGAACATATGACCGTAAACAGTTTAGAAATATCAAAAAATAAAAAATTTTGAAAATAAATTCTATCACGAAATAAACAGGTACGCGTAGCCCTTAGTTTGCCTGGTAATCGTGAATGTAGTTAAAGAAATTCAGAATGTCAGGTTCTGGAAGGCCATGTAGATCACATCGACTGAAACTAGATTTAGTGACCAGTGGCTTTAGTGAAAACAAGGGCTTGGCGGGGATTCTTATGTTTGCAGGTTCGCAAATCCGGTCTCCGTCTTGCTTAAGCCACGGTAACCTGGCTTCCAACAATCAGTTTGTTGCAAGATGCGTGTGAAAACTGACTGTAACACCCTGTACCCCCTGTAATCCCTTGTAACCTCTTGTAACCCCCTGTAACTCTTTGTAACCCCCTGTAACCCCCTTTAACCCCTTGTAAGCTCCTGTAACCCCTTGAGACCTTTTGTAACCCCCTATAACCTCATGTTACGCCCTGTCACTTACTTTGATTACTGTCCGTCCTACACTGAATAAAATTACAAGAGAGTCGCGCAAGGTACATGTTTTTGTCTTTTAGCTGTGGCGTTTGTAATGATGTTGTCGACTCCCGTCTACCACAGACCTCAGAACAGCATTCTAACGGTAAGTTGAAGGGAAAAAACCTAATCAGAAGCTTATTAGCCTGCGTCGTAAGGGGGCGTGGGAGAAGGGGAAAAAGAGAGGAAATTAGGGAGAGAGGGACGCTATTCCATTTCGCGCTCTTCCCCCCCTCCCCTCTCCTCCCTTCCCCTCTTTGGCGCCTGTTTTGCTTGCAAGAAGCTGATGAGATTTCACGGTTCCATGTTGTTATGTTTAAAATTCCAGCTCAAACTTATGATTAAATTTATCATTAATTCATGCGCCGTGCTGTGAAGTTAATACAGCACTGACGCTAGATTTCCTATATTTTTCTTACGTTTGCACTTCAGCTTCCATGTGGCAGTCAGTAAAAGGTCGCTTTATCAGTGTGATTGGAGCCAACATATCTTGCGCATGTGCAAAGAGCCCTGAAGGCCTGTCACCCAGCGCTCATCTGGCTGATGGCTGTATGGATCTTATACTTGTTAAACATACTTCACGCTTTCAGTATCTCAAACATATGCTTAGAATCACCTCTAAAGCCGATCAGGTCAGTGCCAATCATTTTTTTATGAGGGCGGATCTTAGAGAAAAGAAAGCGGAGTGTTGTTTAGAAGTGCCATATTCGCCACTCTAGATACGAGAAGGGAACTGGGGCCCGTTTCACGAAAGGCATGCCTGCGAAGTTGAACTCGACTCAACTTCGCAGGCAAGCCGGCGGTAAAGACTGAGATGACCAGTGTTGCCAGCCACTTCTTCTCGCTTCTCAAGTGGCGAATAGGGAGATGAAAATTATAGTTGAAGTTTTCCAAAGTAGGGTAAATTACGGCTCATTTCACGTCTTCCACGGTCGTTCTTTTAACGAAATCGGTACTTGAGTGCAAAGCTTCTCTTAGAGATGTATCCTGTTCTTCATTCTCAGTGTTTTGCGGACGCTTTCTCGTTTAAGAGAGCGAGAAAAATCAAACAGGCGATAAAGACCTTTGCCGTCTTACGCGTTTGGAAAAGAAGCAACTGCCGCGCATTTTCCTCCTCATTTCGATCAAAGGTTAAAAAAGCAGACTTCAGCGCAGATGCTCTTGTCAACTAACCTCCCAAATGTTACGATCCTTGTACACCATCGGTTCTTTATAACATCTTTGCCTTTGAGTCCTATATTGAATTGCGCTGGAAATAATCCCCTCCTTTGCTGTTTTTTAATCCGTCACACAGTTCAACTTTGATTTTGTGGAAGTTCACCGTGTGCGCGAGTTTCACTTTCGTCCTTCTAACGAAGAAAGTGACGCTGGTCATGAAATCGATGGAGTCGAGGAAACGGACATCAGAGAAGATGATGAAGAGCGGCTGGCCGCGAGAACATCATCAACTGCGCCACGACCACGCGCCAGGAGCCTGTGGAATGTGGACGGAGAACTCGTTACTCATCCGGCGATACATATCAAGTAAGAATTATGGTAGTGAGTAGATTAATTTAATTTAAACACTTCGTAGGGAAGCCATAACTATTGAAAACCCAGCCCCCTTAGATCAACTCACATACTTGCTTACTTTCACCTCAGGAAGTAACGCGAAAACACTACACCGTGTTTTGACTATTTATTTATTTATTTATTTATCTATTTTCTAGGGTTCACCGACAACTTATTCGCCTCTTTGCCAGAGGAATTGAAGAATGTGAAGATACACCGGCTTGCACAATTTGCAGAAGGCATTGACGTTAAAACAGATAACTCAAATTTACAGAGTAGCAGCAGTTCATCTAGTTTTGTTTGTAATTCGCCGTTTTAGAAACGATAAGGAAACTGAAGCCGAAATGTGTCGCGCAATTGTATCTGGGGTCATAACTGAGGACGCGCCTGTCAGCTAATAGGGAGCTTAAGCATAGACGTTTTTGAGTGTGACAGATACCAACCGGAAGTCAGGCCTTTTCCATCTCTATATGCCTTGACGGTCAACATGGCTGCCTGTTCACGTGGTTTGAAACCAAGAATCCTGGCTAGGCTTACCCCATTTTCATCCCAGGAGACTGGTGCTGGAAATAAGGTTTAAGACCCAGGGGTGGAAATATCCCGCCGCATTAAACTGTGTCTCGGTCTCCGAAGCTGGGCCTACCGATCCCGGGATAAGTTGCTTAAAACCTAACGTCAGGCGGTAAAGTAAAATGAAGATAAAGTAAACTGACGAAGACGCGCGCAGATCTACAAGCGAAATCAACCAAAGGAACAAATTAAGCATCGTAGGTGGCGTTCCGTCCCCTCCGCGCGCTTTTGCGTTCTCATTTGATGTCGCATTGTCTCAACGTCGTTCCCAGGATTCCCTTCTACTCATTTGTCGGAGCTCCTTTGGAGAGAACCCTGGGAACGAGGTTGGCGTTGTCTTTGTTAAATCTGTTATAACGACCGGCGGCGTCAAGTTTTATGCAGCCAGCACTTGGATTTAGAACTTGGATGTGTAGGCCTGAGGGTGTAACTAAATTAAGTTAAGTAATTGATATGCACTAACAATCTGAAATACAGGCGGTACAAAAGCACCACTATCACAATGATTTTATTTAATCATGCTAAATTATTGGGTCGTTAGTTAGTAGAAGTGCTGCTAGTGTACTCGTGATTGAAATCACGAGAATACAAACAAGAGTGAAATTATTATGAAAGTAAAAGACCAAATACGGCCATAAAGCGCTTTCCACATTTAAAACAGTTAGCCAACCGTCAGTTGCGTGGGCAACAGTGAAGAAATTCTTTAAAACTGCCGGGGCCTGAGCGTAAAAGGAAATGCTGGAAAGCTAGTTACAGTTTTTGCGAATTCCGTTATTTTTCCTCTTCCCCCCTATATTTGCCGACTCTGTTGTAAAGTAAATATGGGTAGACTAGCACTTACACCGCATTTGGGCAACCATAGTCCTTTCGATTAAGAACTCTTTAAAACACTGTCATCGTAACGTTACGTAAATATTTGGCAGGTATTAAGGTACGTGTAACCAGACTCAACCACTTTCAACATTTTTGGCGAAGAGTGTTGGGAGTTGTTGCGTTCGTTTGCACGTAGCTAAAAGTTTGACCGGTTTCAAACTTTGCAACAACATGCAACAGGGTGTGCAAACGGACGCAACACTGATGTAAGTTCCAACAATGTTGGGAGTTGTTGGCCAACAATGTTGCGTCCGTTTGCACGAAGCTTTAAAGAGATTAGAGAGATTAAGATTTACGTTCACGTTCAACGGCAAACGTGAATTTGTACCACGTCACCAAGTTTTTCCCTTAATTGTCGTTTACTGTTTATTACTTCAACTAAAAAAATTAGCAGTTTCACGCCAGTTTTATACATAACAATTGTTCTGAACAGTTTTTATCTCCTTATTTTCTGTTCTGAGAAATTCTCTACTTGAATCTGACGTTTGCCGTTTACAATAAACGTGAATCTTAATCTCTCTATTTAGAGTCACGTGTACGGCAAACGACAAACGTGAATTTCTACCACGTGACCAAGTTTTCCAACATCAACTTTATTTGCACTGTTTAGTTGAATTAATCTTACACATACATGCAGGGCAAGGATGCATTAATCTTACACATACATCCAGGGAAACTTGTGCTTTACTGTTCATTACTTCTATCCTAAAATTAGTCACTTCACGTTAGTTTTGTCTTTAACAATGGTTTTGGACTGTTTTAAGCTGCATGCTTTCTATTTTGAGAAATTCTCGACACAAATCTGACGTTTGCCGTAGCCGTGACTTCTAGAGCTCTCTATTTTTGCAGCCTTGTTGTTGTAGGTATCCCCTCTTTTGTCATCGTCAACCCAAAGCCCCGTTGCCGGAGTTAAAACACATTCTTGGTGTTCTAAAATGTCAATTTTATATTTATCAAACTATTTTGTGTACGCGATGTTGAAAATATTGCAAGAAAAAACTGATGGCAGCAGAATATTTAATGAAATACTCTGAACTTTCATAATCGCAAATAGATAGTCCAGAAGGTTTAAAATTTTCGTTGTAAATTATTATAAAATCATTGAAGTAAAGATATGGGTAATTTTATGGTTGTCTATTGTTGTTTTTACCTGCACGCAGTAATGTTTATACGTCTTGTGTGATGCCGCTATTTTCCGCCTGTACAATTGCAGATCTCCGTAAATCCTAAAAAGAAGACAGTCTGTAATACATATGGCGACTACTTCGTTTTTGTAGAAAGGTATTGCAGCAGTAAAAAAACAAATCTTTTACAAAGGAAAGAAATATATAAATAGAACGTTTTCACATGACGTCACGGCGGCCATATTGGTGTTCCAAAACAATGAAACGGTGGCCATGTTGGTTTACCCAGAAAATCCTCCGGGAGTTAAACTCTTTTCTCATGTAAATGCTTTCTTTTGTTCCAATGAATTAGCATAGACACTGGCCTCGTGAGTGAAAACGCTCTATAGGAGAAGGAAAAGCTCCGCCCCCCGCCCCCCACCCCCCTCCCCCCCCCCAAAAAAAAACGACCGCTTAGCTGTGCAGGAAATACCTACACCACAAGAACCAGGACAAGAACTCAATTCAAGAATCTGGAACTATTTTATTCAAGACTTTCCCAAGGAAAATATGCCGTAACGTAAATTCAGGGATAGATTTCAGGAAAATAGGCAAGGTTTTGCCAGCAGAAAGCAGTACTTGAACGCATTTAATTTCGTCACAATTGAAGGACATATGGCTGACACAACCTAAACTCGTCTGCTAAGTGAGACGCCAGACAAATGTTCTCTCACATCGATTTTATTTTGCGTTCTATTATTTTGAAGTGGTTAATCACCAAATCGCTCCAGTTTCTCTGATCTCCAAAAGCATGTTTTTGACCTCAAAAGCAACTGCAAGAACAACCTTCTTGGTTTTGGGTGTCCTGTGGAAGTTTACTCTTTTTACTGACCTACTAAGATATGGACTTAACAAACGACGCCATAAGAGCAACGTCAATAAAGTTAGGGAGGCAGTAGCGGCATAACAAGAACAACGACGACAACAGTCTTCTCTCTCCCTCGCCTTCCCTCCCCCATGCCCTTTTCCTTTTTTCCCCTGAGCCCCGTTTTGTTGCCTCAGCGACGATGTTAATGCAAATGAAAGTACAAAATGTGCTGCATGATTTCTGCTCACCAGAAATTTGTCAGTATTCTGATTAGTTTATTTCATATATTATTGAATTTTTCTTCGCCTCGCATGCATATGTACTAGTAACAAACAACATTTTTACGTCATCTTCGAGAACAGCCCTTAGCGTACAATTTTAAAATATTTTTTATTGGATAGCTTCTGCCGTTTTTAATATATATTCTACGGTGAGTTCGGTTATAATGTGAAAAGACATACTGACTAGTTTAAGTACAATTTATCTTTATTCAGATTCTGTTTATGTTCCAATTGTTTTCTTGTTATAAAATTGTTTTCTTGTTATTAAAAATTTTGTGTACATAGATGAAATTTTAGAGAAAAAAAACATTACTTAATAACTATGTACTCCTGTCCTCGCGCTGATACAGGAGGTAAAATGCAAAGAATTAAAAACATGTGGGCGTTTAAATGCACTTAATATTTCAAAACCCTCAATTATTTCTATTTCGGCAAGCGTAATTTCCTTTCCACATAAAAAGGTTATCATCTGCGCTCAAAAGAAAATTATATTGCGAATAAAAATATGGATAAAATGGCAACAAAGAATTTCAATTTCAAAGTATTACTCCTGATCCTAGTTTCCAGGAGACCCCACGCCATTGCTATAGTTTTTGAGAGTACTTAAGAAATTGACGTGCTTTTGGATTTAAAAGTATTTTGATAGAGTCTCGCTTCCTGTCTTTGTAAGTTCGCCATGATAAATTCTGACTTAAGAATCGAATTTAAACGCCAGGGCCATGAAGTTGTTTTTTATCTTTTGCAAAGCTAACTGAAGAATTAACGTCACAAAACTTCTTTTTTTTCTAACTTTACTTATTTTCTATCGAATGTAAATTAAGAGCCTTTGTTTTCAGTTAAGTGCCTATTGTCCTTTTCTTGTGGCATATCCGTAATAAATCTGCAATTCTAATTTTTCTTCAAAGCGGAGAAAAGTACATAATATAGTCTGTGATGCTATGATCGCGAGTTTCGTTCCGTTTTTCGCAAGATCATGGCGCGACCGAAACCTCGGCAACGGCAAAATTCGATGTCAAATTAGCCACGTTAAATATTTAAAAAAACTAAATGTGGGAATAAACTCGATCGCGAACCATGTGGGACAGAATAATGGAAATATTTTGTAAGTTTAGCCCTGAGTCCACAAAGTCGCCTTCTTCGAAACCATCGGCGAGCGGGTTAACTGTATTTTGTTTTTACATATTCGGAACGCTTTCCTTCTTCAATCAAGAGCTGCTGTACACGGCATCGGAGGACATTCTAAGCGGTAGAGATCTTCCAACTGCTACAGTTCTTGTGTGCTTTGTGGTGCCATTGTTGACTGTGAAAGTTCTTGCGCCCTGGTTCATACAAAGAATTCCCTATGCTGTGAAGGTGTCTTTTATCGCTCTGACCATGGCTCTTGGACTAGCAGTCATCGCGTTCGTCGAAGAAATAACTTTGAGGTTAGTGGGAATTGTTTTGAACGCCTTGGCTTCAGGGACAGCAGAAGTAACATTTTTGGGTCTAACTTCGTTCTACCCGCAAATCTGTATCAGTTCATGGGTTGCTGGAACAGGGATGGCTTCGCTCGTTTCTCCTCTTTATTATACAGGTAAAAAAAACCTCTGTTCTTTATAATTTAGCCGTTTCAGTTTCGTAGGCAAATGTTTTTAGAACTCACTCGTATTTTAGCGGACTGGCCACACGGAAAAGCACAACTTTCTAGTCAGCTTTCTTTTGAAGAGTATTTTATTCAGTAATAACTGACTCGATGGTCCTTTTCAATCTATTTTTCAAGCGTTACTCATTCTATAGCGAAGGACGCAGGGAAACTTGTTCGTTGAGTATACGAATCAAGACTTTACACTCTTTTATAATGGGCCCAGCAATACTGTCCTTTATTATACTTAACTGTAAATGGTCACTTTGTTTGCGATTCAGAGACAATAATTATTCGATCGGAGAGTAATTTTCGATGTTTTATTTATAAGTGGTATGTTTTTTTGTGTGTGTTTTTTCAGTTTCTTGTTCTCGAAAATTTAGGATTTTCTTGTATTTTTTCCCCCAAAATTTTAATCGGAAGCACCTGCTAGGAAAACCCACGTTTGCGAGAATATTTTCCGGGTACGATTGTCTGACCTTTAATTATTGTATTTAAATTTGAGTTATGCCTGGAGGGAGGGGGAAATTCGGCCCATGTGGTTGGCTAAAAATTATTTTATGAAAAATTGTCTTAAGATCGCAAGCCGGAGAGAGAAGTTATTTTGACAGAATCAAAATCAGCTTGAATTGCACTTTAAATTCAAAAAATTTATGTTACTATGTATTTTATCAACCTAGAAAACTAGTTCGCAAATTGGTGAAGATGAGTTTGTTTTATTTTTTTTTGCCCTCTAAAAGGCCTCTCAAATTAAAATTTTAAGAAATTAAACCGGCCAGCAAATTTTTTTCTCTTGGCCCGACGCGGGCTGTGAGTCGCTCACCACCCTTGCATGTTTATAATATATAAGATAAATATTTTTTTTCCTTAATCGCCCCTTAGTGGTTGCATTTTTTAAATGTCTTTTCACAAGCGTTGTCATCTGTGCCTTTCACATAACACTTCTTTGTCAAAAACAACTGCTCTATTTTCCGTCATTTTCCCGTTTGAAGTCATTGCCCCTATTATATTACTTTAATCAATTTTTTTACTTTTGAACTGTTGTGAGAAGTAATGCGTGTATTTATAAATGCCTTTAATATTGTCTAACTGCGTGAGGTCAAGAAGGTTGGATATAGATCAAGTTTTTCTCATGCGTTTTAAGGGACCGAACCGAAGTTGAGGTCAATAAAATGGCATTTAAACTGAAAGAATTTGAGGCCGATATCCAGCTATCGTGATCACCGAACAAGCTTAGTCAATAGAGGATTTATATCATGGGAAAGATCTTTTTTCTTTTGGGAGCAAAGCGGAAAATTCCGAGCTGGCAAGAAAGGCTCATGTTAAGTGGAGTAAAAGCAGTCTCTAGTCTCCCACGCTTTACTCATGTTTTAGATTTAGGCCACGACACCACAAAAGTTCCTGCATTGAATAGAGGGACGTGTAGCCTTGGCATTGGTTCGTCCCATATAAGGGAATCCAGGAAAGTTTTGCCTGTGGAATCCGGAATACGGCTCATGGAATAAGGAATCCTGTTAACGATTTGAATCCAGAATCCAAGTTCCACTGAAGCCTGGAACGGCAGAACCATGAGACTGTCCTAGATTCCCCCACGAAGAGCAACTGCATATAATTAACAATTAGTAAAATCCAACTAGTGGTCTATTATCAATTCTGCGTCTATTATCAACTACTAGGCTATATGTTATAGCCCACTAGTAGCGAAAAGCGCCGACTTTGAAAACCAAGACAATGGCGACTAAATCGCGTTTTGCTAGGTAAAGTCGTTTTGTCTCGATATTTTTGACCAACTAGTTGGATTTTACTAAGACAATAATTATTCCTCTCGCCCTCATGTCCTCTGAGTCAATGGCCCATTCCGCCTCATGGGGTATTGACTCAGAGCCCATTCGGGCTCGAGGAATAATTGTTAAATTGTACCATGATGGCTAAGCCAACCAGAGCTCTAGAATTACATTATGCAATGATTCAGTTTTTTAATAATAAAAATTATCGTCTTGATTATTATTATTATATTTTATTTTTCTGTTTTTGTTAGTTGCATTTTGAAAATGTTTACTATTGTCATATAAGTTAGTCAGTTTAAGTTAAGTTAGTTTGTCGTTTTTGACAAAGTTGAGAGAAATAAAAGTCCGATCAAACTCGTTATTTTTCCTTTCTTTCAGCTGTCACAACATGGACTTGCGTCTCACCCAAAGTCGCAATCATGATAACAGTTCCTTTTCCCTTCCTGCTGATGATGTTTTACGCCGTTTTGGACAAGTCTAACGTCTTGAGTATCTCGCGCAGGCCTCAAGAACGAGTTGAAGTCGAATACACAGCCGTAGGGACCTCTGATAGCGCCGAGAAGCCAGCGTCGATTCCTGAAAGACTTTCATTTGGCGGGAACCTCCGTATTGGTGTCAAAATTCTTCCGTTCATCGTTCCTTTAGCTTTCAGCTTCTTCGCGGAGTATATGTCAAATTCTGCCGTTGTTACTACCATAGCCTTTCCTAACTCGGGCGTAATGCCTCGAGATCACTATCTCTATTACGCCTTGGCATACAGACTCGGCAAGTTCGTTGGCAGAGGCTATCTGTTCATCTTTGCTTGTTTGCCTGACGAGGCCATAGAGTTCTTGAAGTGCGATAAGACCTGGATATTTGCAGGTGAGGCTCAAAATATTTTTATACAGTCGAAACTCACTTTGCGACCACTCTCGTAAGCGACCACTACCACCTTTGTGAGACCTCGTTTGAATAGCCTGCTTGCAAGCTCTCCTTTTATAGCGAACAAAGGGAGCCACCACAGAACGCGCGAGTAAGCGGCAAAGCCGCGAGAGGCCGCACTCGCGTGTCTTCTCGCGTGACCTCTCGCGACTCCCACAAACGGAGAGCTTGCTCGCAGGCTACCGTTTGAACTGTGTCTTGAACTTTGTAGTGTCATGTAGCAGCTACCCTAACCTTGAAACAATGGGAAATAATGATAAACAATGATGTGTTTATAAATCAACACTCTAATGAAACTGAACACTGCCCTAATTGGTTCGTTGTTAAAGATCTGTTTTTTTTTTTGGTCTAAAAGATTGGGCATAAAG